>JAEMON010000005.1:13848916-13865543 GCA_030264115.1 Lygus lineolaris
TGCAAAATTCCGCCACACCGGAATTCCCCATTCCTGGGAAAATTGAGACAGGAAGAAATTAGGTAGGAAGTAGGATGAAATTTGAAAAAAAAGGTATCCCTAAGGAATCAAGCAATTTGGCTGCTTAAATCTGACAAAGTTGTAGGAAATTGTAAGATTGCGAAAAAAAAACTAAGATTATTTTCTATGAGAGTTGATTGAAACCAAAATTTACCTCCTATTTACTGCACCTAACAAACCTACCAAGTGGGTATGGTAGAAATGTTATAGCTTCTGTTATAGCTTAACATGAGTGCATTGAGTTGTGATAATATTATCACAGCGAATGTCATCGAAATCCGATGAAAATTGTGGAAGTGTGTGGGGCAAGGATATTAAGTTCATGCATGCACAGTGGCTACTGCTGATCCAATTTTTGTGAAATTCGTATGAGATCATGACAACATTGATCCCTAACTAATCCTGTGAATTGGGGTGAAATCAATCCATTAGGCCGCGAGAAAATTAATCTTCTAGGTGTATCAATAGTTCGTAGAAGAAGTACGAGTAAGTAGAGCAGGCCTGGCGGAGTCCTCGTGAGAAGTTGTCGGTAGTCCTCTTGAGAAGTTCAGATTGTTTCGTTCAAGGCTTAGTAAATCAATGAAAACCTATTTCAAGTATAGGAATATGATGAATAAATATTCGGAATCAGTGTAAAATGTCTTATAAAAAATCATTCATAACATCGCCAAGTCCGAAAAAGGCGTTTCGCCTGACACTATTTTGCCCCTAGAATCTCTGTGATAATGGTTTTCGAAAAACAAAATTGTTTCAAGCTGAAATCAGGACTGAAACAATAATTTAAACAATGAGTGAGGCCTAGATAGGTGTATTGAAATAAATCCTTTATCCTATACTGTAAATACCGAAAACTGTGGCAGTTTACGTCGGCCGTTGGAGTGGTCTTCCCTTGTTAGTCGGGAGGCGGCCCAGGGTTGTAGAAAGACACGGATTAGTCGATGAGAAACCAAAATCAAAATAAGTGGGTACCTACTGGATGCCAGGATGGCAGTCAAAAAATTGTTCTTTGAAGGCACGCTTTGTGAATTGGTGTATCTTCCTAACATTGGAAGATATAACCCAGTGTTTTATTAAAATTCAAATAATAATAACGATCTGGCTAGAGATTATACGAATAATTTGGTTTTCCAGTGAAATTTCGATTTAGAAGTCCGTACACTAAATGCTCCGTCTTCCCCCAGCTTGGCTCGCTTTGTTCGAAGTCCTTACTCTACTGAGGGTGTAATGTAAACACCACATTTGACAAAGTGTGTGCAGCTTCCTATCAGATACCTGTGCCAATGATAAGACCATTGAACTTTCACCTGAATAAAAAAAAAAGATTGTTCTTCGTTCAAATACGACCATTTTGACCAGCAGTGGCGCTACCCCTATGTAGTTACGCCACTGCATCATGGTAGAACATGACACCTAACTAATCGTGGCTAGCCCATGGTATCTCAGTGTTTATGGAGTATATATGAAGCAGCTATAATATCTTTTTATGGATACGGTTCTTATTATTCAGAATAAGCTGTATTATCCACTGAGCGCAATGTTTCCGATTTGACATTGGATTTGAAATTCCACTGACATGTCAAGATGCCAGTGAAGCACAGAATGGAAGTGAGTGCTGAGTGTGTGTTCAGATGAAACTAGGTAAACTATTACTGTACTCACCAATAGCTGAAGTGATGTCGGTGGCAAGCGTCATGCCGTTTCTAATTGACATCTCCATGAACCCTGCTGGAATCGAAACCGCTGTATTTCCTAAGCGCCCAAGAGCATTGACACCGTATTGGCCGACGTTCTTGATGAATTCTTCCACTCTAGTGAGTACTGATCTCGAGTATGAGACGTGCTGTACGAACGGCTGAGGATAGTCACAGCTGTTGCATTGAATCTGCGTCACGCACTGGGCTGTGCCGCATTGGTAGCCACCACCACTATATCCCCCAGAAATTCCACCAAAACCTCCTCCAGAAACGCTTCCAGCACCAAAGCCACCCAAACCAGGAAATATGCCGCCTTCAGCAAACAAAGATCCGCTGCCCAGGAGGACAGAGAACAGAATTGATCTAGCAACCATATTTTTCAACCTCTGAGCTCAAAGTACCCACTTCTAGCTATCTGGACCGACCAGGCAGCCAACTGCTGTTAAATATGGTTGGATTTTTATGACTGTCACCGATCCAGAACGTTTCCAAAACGAAGCATTAAACCCTACTCCCTATCAATAATTGAGAGCACAATGGGGATTAGTTTACCTACACCGAGATTCAGGAAATAATGTTTTTTGTATTTGATCATTTTGCGAGTGATTAACTCTCTCGTCATTAAAATTAAAAATCGCGATCAATTTCAGATTTTTTCAGCATGGTTTAGCCGTGATCAAACAGCATGCTTTAGCCGTGATCAAACTAAAAAAAGGGTCACGAAAATGAGTTTGCGAAATCGACACGAAAGTAGCGCCCTCACCATGATAGTGATTTACACGTACAACCAATCGTTGCTAGGGAAATATAACTTCCTCATTTTCCATCCCATAAAAATCGTTCACCACTCATTGGAAAGCTCTGAATTTATTACACATCACATAAAACAGTTCATTGCTGACATGGTTATGCAAAGGGAGATAAACCATTTTTTCAACCAATTAGTCTCAAGTAGCAATAAAATCATAGTAAGAGTTCCTGTGAACTCCTTCAAGTGCTAGAATGAGGCATTTTTAGGACGTGTTTAGTTCTACTCCCATGATGAAAGTTGAATAATGAACCTGAACGAACATTATTGTTGATGTTCGGTTGCATATTTAAGGCTGAAAATCATTTCAAACCGTTAGCTTTGAGATGGCACTAATGAAGCCTGACTATCACCATTGTTTGACTAGAACTCACATTTGTGTCTCCAACTTCATTCCACCCCTGTGCCACCGTTGAGTAAAACGATTCAGATTAAGTAGACTTGATACTTAGTTCCTACATGATTTCTTCTTGTTTATTTTATACCCTTACCAATTACATATACATATATACATAATAGTAATAATATAATAGAATATAGTATAATTAATATAGGTAAGTTGAAAAAAAAGGAGCTGACATAATTATAAAGTGACAGGATTCAGTAAAAGGACAAAAACATTTACATGATTCAAATAGAGTAGGTAGTGGTTGAACAGGTATTGTACGCGAGGACAAGACAGTGATCAGAGATAAGAATACCAATATTGATGGAGTAGAGGCAACTGAGGTGGGAGGGGTATACACCCATAATCGCGTTTTGATGAGCCTCACAAGAGAAAGCGGACCGGTAAAAAAGTCGAGGGACTGTACGGAGTTGAGTGTCGCATTCGCCTCACGCGGCATACGACACATAGGCTGGTGGTACAAATAATTAATAGCGGAAAATGGAACGTGGAACAGAGAGCTCGAACGTGATGAGGAGATACGAGGCCCCTGGAGCTGTAAGCATTGAAGGAGTGAAGGACAGTCAAGAGAACCAGTTGCTTACTTACTACTTACTCCTTGGCGCTACAGCCCATGTAGGGCCTTGGCCTCCTCAACGACAGTCCTCCTGGGCTCTCAACCTCCATCATCCGGCCCTCACCGCTCTTCGGTCCTCCTCCACATCTTCGAGCCACCTCTTCCATGGTCTTCCACGCAAACGGCGGCCTCCTGGCTTTCCCTGGTATAACTTTTTCACGGCCCGGTCCTCTCCCATTCTCTCCACATGTCCAATCCATCTGAGGCGGCTGGCTGCTCTCGGAGTTCGAGGTTAGTGCGGATTACCTAACGTCCGTTGATGCATCTGGCGCCAAACATTTTGCGTAGGATTTTCCTCTCGAACCGCCTCAGGAATTCCTCATCAGCGGATGTCATGGTCCGGGATTCAGAGCCGTAGAGCACCAGTTTGACATTTCTGCTGAGTGAACGGGCTCGGAATACTCTGGTGAGGGCATAGTAACACCTGTTACCCGCCGCGACACGTGCTCTTATCTCTTGCTTCATACTGTTGTCCTCAGTGAGTAAGGTGGCCAGATATTTGAAGCTTGAGGTGGGGCTGTAGGTGTTGCCATTCAGGGTGATGGTCTCTGCCTTCATTCTTTCCTCGCGTCGGGTTGAAAACATGTATTGCGTCTTCTGTCGGTTCACAGATAGAGCAATTTCTCCCGCACTGCGCTCTAACCTTTGAAGCCCATCCCCTAGCTCTCTAAGGTTCCTTGAGATCATATCTATATCATCTGCATAAGCCATGTTCTGAGTCATCCGGTTCCACAACGTGCCTCCAGGATTACTCAGGTCAACGTCCCGCATAACCTTTTCAAGTGCTAGGTTGAAGGGAAGAGTGGACAATGCATCCCCCTGCCTCAGACCCCGGTTGACCTGATACTCACTCGAGAGCCCATTTTCCACTTTAACTTTACACTTGGTGATTGATAGGGTCATATGCACCAAACGAATCAATTGATGGGGGATCCCCAGCTCATCCATGGGCTCGTAAAGCTTAGTTCTACGTATTGTGTCGTATGCTTGGCGAAAGTCCACAAACAGCTGGTGAATGTCTGCGTCAAACTCGTAGCATTTCTCCATTAGTTGGAGGACAACGAAGATCTGGTCTGTTGTGGACCTGCCAGCTCTGAAGCCGCACTGGTAGTCGCCCAAAACAGCCTCTGCGCAGCTATCTAGCCTCCTTGCAACAATCTTTGCAAGTACCTTATACACGGTGCTAGGCAGGGCAATGCCACGGTAATTATCACATACTGTCTTGTCCCCCTTCTTATGGATTGGGCATATGACTGCCATACCCCACTGGTTTGGCATTGTCTCTTCTTCCCATACAGCAGTGACCAACTCATTGATCTCGGCAGCCAACCGGTCCCCTCCATACTTGATCATTTCCACCGTAATTCCATCTTCCCCTGGTGCTTTATTTTTCTTGAGGCTTTTGATGGCCTCAACAACCTCTTCATACAATGGGGGTGGGACTCTCTCATCATTTTCCCTACCTGGTAACGATAGGGTTTCCTGTTCTTCCATGTGCAGATGGTCCGAGGCATTGAGCAAATCCCTGAAATACTGGACCCATCTGTCCAGTATCTGCTCTTGGTTTCCAAGGACGTTCCCCTCCTTGTCCTTGCAAAACACGGCTCGAGGCTGGAATCCTTTCTTAATGTCTTTTGTCCGCCTGTAAAACTTCCTCGAATTTGGCAGGTTAGCGGCTTCTTCCAACTCCTCAATCTCCTTTCTATCGTGTGCTCTCTTCTTCCTCTGGCAGACACGATCAGCTTCCATCCTCCTCTTCCTATACTCCTCTGACGTCGCTCGGGTATCCCTTTCCAGGTTCCGCATTCTGGCTGCATTCCTTTCTTCCATTTTCTTCCTACACTCCTCATCAAACCACTCTTCTCTTCTTTGAGGGTTCCTTGTGCCAAGGACTTCTTCTACAGTCGAATGAAGAACGACCTTCAATCTCTCCCATCTGTCAGAGGTACTCATGTTAGAGGGTATATCAGCTTCAATTTCAGCGTCATTCAGGGCGGCGTCTACCTTCATTTGATACTCTTCCACTACTCTCTCGTCACTCTTCAGTTTTGAATCCTCATACCTCATGATACCCGGACTCAACCTCGATTGTCTATAACAGGCAATTCTCTGCCTGTACTTGACGCGCACGAGATAATGGTTCGAGTTCGCATCTGCTCCCCTGCAGCTGTCAACCTCTAGGATGTCGGATGCATGCCTTCAGTCAATGAGGACGTGATCAATCTGGTTCTCTGTTACCCCATCCGGGGAGCGCCAGGTGGCCTTCCTGTTCTGCTGCCGTTGAAGCCAGGTACTTTTTATCACCATATCATTTGTTATTGCCAGATCAATCAGTCTCTCTCCATTGTCATTCGAGCTTTCATGGAGGCTTTCCTTACCAACCGTGTCCCAATAGACCTCTTCTCTGCCTACTTTGGCATTGAAGTCTTCCATGAGAATCCGGACGTCCTGCCTTGGGATGCTACTCAGTTCTCTTTCCACACTCTCATAAAACGAGTCTTTGGCACCCTCCTCAGCTTCCTCGGTAGGTGCATAAGCACACACCAGGGTTATGTTGAAGAATCGAGCCTTGATCCTCAATGTGCAAAGTCTCTCACTTATTGGCTTGAAATTCAGAACTGAGGAATTGCTTTTATTTTCTACTCAGAAGCTAGTTCCCCCCAGGCCTCTGACAGCACTGCTGTGGAAGAGAGTGTGGTTTCCACTCCTCAATATCCCATTCTCTCTTCATGGCTCTTGAATGGCAGCAATTCCTATTCTGTACTTGGTCAGCTCGTCCCTCATACCATGGAGAGCTCCTGCTTTCGCCAGAGTGCGTATGTTCCAGGTTGGCAGGAATATATCGCGTTTCTGTTTTCCTAGTTTCCCTGTGTCCATGCCTTGGTCTTGAGCCATGTTGATCAGCCAGGCTTATGTCGTTTGTTGGTTCTGAAACTTGAGTAGTTTTTACAGGGTGGGGTTGTTAGCCCCACTCCCAACCCCCAACCTGGAGGAGCAGGGAGCTGGAGAGAACCAGTTACCAGTTTATGAAAAATGCCACATCTGCAACATGCCTGCGATTTGCCGAACTCATCAGCCCACACTCCCCCGCCAGCCACCCGTAGTTGAGATCTTCCATACGCATCCCCAACTTGAAAACAACATCCCGAAGAAATCGGCGCTGAATTCTCCCCAGTTGCACTTTATAGCTCTCATGTTGGGGCGACCAAACTATAGACCCGTATTCCAGAATTGGCAACACTAGAGACTTATAAAGATGAGTAATGACTTTTATGCTGCTGAAATCCCTGGTGCTCCGCTTTAAGAAGCCCACCGCACGTAAAGCCCTGGTGCAAATCACGTCAATGTGCACAGAGAATGACAGCTGAGGATCAAAATGAACCCCGAGGTCGGGCAAAACTGAGAGGCACCGCAATTCATGCCCATTTATGACATACCCCCCAACCACACCCGGAGACCTGTGGAAGGACATCACGGCGCACTTTGAAGGGTTCAAAGAGAGCTTCTTACAGGAACACCATTCCACCAGTTCATCAAGCCATTGCTGTATTGCTGAGCAGTCGTCTAAAGATCCAACCGAGGTAAACATTTTCAGGCCATCGACAAAGAACATGTACTTCATGTCTGGAAACAAAATCAGTAACCCCATATATCATCAGGAGGAACAGCAGAGGCCCTTTATGGGTCCCTTGTGGCACTCCCGAGGAAGCCATGTGTGTGGTCTGGGCAGAAAACCTCGTATCTCAACATCTGCTGTCTGTTGCTACAACAGCATAACCATTGGTGGAAGGACCCTAAAACTCCCAGAGACTGCAGAAGAGAGAGGATATGTGTGTGAGACAGCTTATCAAACGATTTGCTCAGGCGTAGTCCGTGCTGATTACATCAACCTGAGAGCCACATTCAAAACTCGAGAATGTGAACTCCGTGAACTCAAGCACATTAGAAGTGGTTGACCAGCCTCTCAGGAAGCCATGCTGCTCGGAGACCATATGACTAGAGAATAGTGGTGTGACTTGGGCTACCACAAGCTTTTCAAGGAGTTTTGGTATTGTGGAGATAGAGCAAATGGCAAGAAAATTGTTAATGAGCGACCTATCTCCAGATTTATGAATGGGTGTCATAAATGAGAGTTTCCAAGAGGAAGGAAATACACCCAGAGTGACAGATTTATTGTAGAGAGAAGTTCGGGGAGCAGCTAAGGAATTGCAACACTCTCTGAGGACAACAGGGGGAACCCCGTCAGTGTCCTTACGAGTGTCAAGAGACTGTAACTCTCTGAGGAGATTGCACTCCAGCACCTCCACACTTCCCAACGAAACAACATCCTGACAGTCATAGTCAGAAACGGATGTCACAGCTGGGCCATACACAGACGAGAAGAAGCATGCAAATAGATCAGCAATTTCCTGAGGAGAAGAAGCCAATTTACCATTGATGCGGACATGACATCGGGATTATACCGCATATATTGCCTCGATATTGCCTCCCTTCATGTATAACTCCGGGTGTCGGGGCAACACTGACTACTGTCGCTCCCCTCCCTTATTCTAGCCAGTTCAATAGATGTGTGTCGCCCGTACTCTCCTGGGACAGGAACAATTAGTTTTCCTCCCGAAAATTTTCCTCCCATGCCTTTGGCATTCCCGGTTTTCGTCTCCGAAACCACCACCGCCTTTCAAACATTCTTTTTGAATGCAGTTCCCTTGTAATTTCATCCCATACCGCGCCTTCCTTCCTTTTGGTACGGCAATCAGCAAGCCTTTCCTTTGTGCAAGTTGTAATTATGATTGACTGTTTGATGGAAAAGGGTCTGAATAAATAATTAACTAGGTGAGGAGGGAATCGATCTCTATTCGTAATTCGTACAGGATTCATAAACATAACATAACAGTTACCTTCTAGTTCAGGTTATTCAAGTAGGTATAGTAAAATAAATAGTCTCTTCTGGATGTTGTGACGTCACCACAGAAGTGTAGGTACCCTTCACATCCTCCCTTGTTTGGAGTCCAATTTGACACGGGGCCCAATTGAGTCGAAGTAGAGACGCTTGGGTGGTTTCACTAAGCGTCCACTAGCAGTACAGGTTTCACTAGTGGGCTGCAAAGCTGTTGGCACAGCAGCACTAATAGGAGAGCCCTGAGGTGAGGAACTCTTGAGGACTGACTTTGGAGCAGGGGTCGGTGACGTCATCACTTTGGCTTCTGGTGGAGAACATTGGGGTGGCACTGAAGATCTGGATTTGCGGCAATTTTCTCCTCTTCGTGCATTTTACTCAAAGATTGGCTTCTTCGGGGTTGATGAGATGTGGCTGAAGAGAAGAGGGGAGACATGGTAGAAGCGTTTTGGTTCTTCCACCCATGAGGCGTTGCACAGGCGATCCGATGTTGCCTCTTTGAGTGTTGCGGTGATTTAGCAGAACTAAAAATGGGTCGGAATTCTCCTTGTGGCATTTCTTCAAAATTAATTTTGCCTCTTGGACATAGAGCTCAGCTAGTCCATTTGATCGAGCGAACTCTGGGCTGGAGAACCTGTGGCACATTTCCCAGGATTGTAGAAATTCTCTGAATTAATGACTGGAGTATAGGGGTCCACCATCTGAATTGATCTGTTCAGGAATTCCGAATGTTGAAAACCATCTCTTCATTTGGTTGATAACGGCAGCGCTTTTACAAGACTTCAACTCAACAAAGTCAAAAAACCCGGAGTAACTGTCAGCAATAATGAGAAAATCACGGTGGTTTCAGTTGAAGAGGTCACTTGTTACTACTTGCCAGGGCCTTTCTGGAATTTCGCCAGTCGTGATTTGTTCCATTGATTTCCATTCACATTATAATTTAATGTCAAGTGCCACTTTTGGCCAAAAAACATTTTCTCGAGCAAGCTTGATGCTGCCTTCTACCCCTTTGTGACTTGGGTGAATCTCTTTCAGCAAGGTGGGAACCATTATTTGTGGAATGACAATTTGTTCACCCTTAACGATCAAATTTTCATAAACCTCTAATTCTTCGCGGAAACTGAAATAATTTTGAATTTCTTCTGGGAGGAGTTTTTTATCTTCAGGCCACCCTTCTAAAATTAAGTTTTTTATCTGGGTGAGCACTGGGTCTTCATTTACTGCTTTAATTAGTTGCTCCAATTTAGTATTTGAAAATGGGATGGCAACATGAATGGTTATTGTGGGAATTTGAACTGGCTCCGGTGAATTTCTTATGTCCCTGCTGAGAGTATAATTTGTACTTCACATGAGGATTGTAAGGCATTATTTCAAATAAAATTCTTTGAAGTCTAGCTGGGGCTTTGTGAAGAGGCTTTTTAAAAATATTTTCGAGGGGATCCGTTTCAACCACCAAATGAGTGTTTCCCCATACATGCGAATGATATTTTTTACAAGGTCTAGATTGGGATGAAGTACTCCCCCCGGACATTCTCAAGTTATGGAATGACTTTGTCGCTGAAATCCCTGTGCTGTCAAATGTTCGCATTCCACGCCTCATCCCAGTGACAGACTCCACAGTCAATTAGTTATTTGGTTTCTGTGACGCTAGTGAAAAGGGGGTATAGTGCCGTATTACTGAATCATGTCTCTGTAACTACACGCATTCATAATGTAGTTCAACCGCTTCTACTTAAGGCAAGGAGTAGAGTTTCTCCCCTAAAGCCACTGAGCATCCTGCGCTTTGAGCTCTCAGGAGCCCAGCTACTTTCTCAGCTTGTTGTCTCTGTTCAACCCTTCATACAGAGAGCACATATCGAATCCATTCAGTTGTTCACTGATTCCACTATCGTCATATTATGGCTTCGAACTCCACCGCACAAGTTAAAAACCTTTGTTGACAACAATGTTGTGTATATCCTGACTGTCACCTCACCTCAACAGTGGTACCACGTTTCTTCATCAAAAAAACCCGCTGACCCAGCCTCTCTTGGATTGTTGGGAGATGAACTCGTCAAGTGTCAGCTGTGGTGGATAGGTCCAGATTTATTCGTGAACCCTTTACAGGCAATTCCACAAACAAGATAATCTCCTCATCTGAATACATAGAGGAGTTGAAACAGGAATCAGTGGATATTCTTCATGTCTCCACTAACCGCCACTATCTACTTGATGTCCTTGAAAGGTATTCATCACTTTCACGCGCACAGAAAGTCTTTGCACACATATCACGATTCCTTCACAATATATTTTGTAAAAGAAAGGATCGCAGCATTGGTCCGCTGACTCCCAAACATATTCAGGAGTCCAACCTGTTCATAGTTCGTTTGACGCAATGGAATGCTTTCAGGTCCAAAATAAATTCGCTCAAAAAGGGTAGCGTTCTTGACTCTCCGCTGCGACATCTCAGCACCTTTATTGATAAGGATGGGTTATTGAGAGTTGGAAGTCGATTAGGGAGAGCAAAACTTCCCTCCTCCTCTAAACACCCACTTATCATCCCACATAATTCTCATTATGCTAAGATGTTATGGTGATCATTTTCATGTCATCACAACACTACATGTTGGACCTCGAGTTACAGCTGCTCTTCTCAACGGACAATATTGGATACCATCCATCCGCAAACTTCTACGCATGAGGATCCATAGATGTCTTCGATGTTACCTTCCTCACGCTGAAGCTGTAACTCCTAAGATGTCGGAACTCCCTGAAGCACGCATAAAAGGACAGAGCGCCTTCCTTGACGTCAGCATTGACTATGGTGGTCCATATACCATCCGTGAGAGTCTACGCAGGAACGCTCCAAAATCCAAGTGCTACTTGGCAGTATTCGTTTGCCTTGAAGTCAAGGATGTACATCTTGAGCTGTCACATGACTTGTCTTTTCTACGGGTCCTGGGCCGTTTTGTTTCCCGCCGAGGAATCTGCCGCTCTATCCACAGTGACAATGCCACAAATTTTCAAGGCGCCTCTCGAGAACTTGAAGAAGTCTACGGTATGATCACCGCTTCACTCGCTGAAATTTCCAACCATCTCGCCAAGCAACACATCGAATGGAAATTCGCGCCTCCTATCGCTGCTCATTTCAATGGACTTGCTGATGCTGCCATCAACTCAGCCAAGCATCACATTGGTCGCGTGCTTGGTAACCAAGTGATGACCTTCGAGGAGCTTACCACTTTATTGCCATGTGTGGAAGCTGTCCTCAACAGCAGACCGCTCGGCAGCATTTCATCCGACCCGACTACTTATCCCCTCCCTTATTCTAGCCAGTTCAACTGGTGTGTGTCGCCCTTACTCTCCTAGTACGGGAAAAATTAGTTTTCCTCCCGCAAATTCTCCTCCCATGCCTTTGGCATTCCAGATTTTCGTCTCCGAAACCACTATCGCCTTTCAAACATTCTTTTTGAATGCAGTTTCCTTATCATTTCATCCCATACCGCGCCTTCCTTCCTTTTGGTACGGCAATCAGCAAGCCTTTGTGCACGTCAACGACGATTTCTCCGCCAGCGTCGCCGGTCAGGACTTCACATCTTGGGGTACGCCAGGTATTTCCTCGAGGAACAACAGGTACCGATCAATTTGGTACCTATAATATTATTCCTACGCCGAACCGCATCATTTCCCTTTCTGTCCCCCGCAACTCGACTCTCACAGTCAAGAACCACCCTATCGCCTTCACCTCATATTTCCATTAGGTAACTTCATTGCGAATACCTATTCAATTTGATTTTAACCACAAACCGCATTTTTCAACGGGTGTATTGTAATCGCCCGCAACCACTATGCTGAAGTCAGGATACGCTGCAGTCATATCATCGAGCTGAAGAATGTGATTATCGAGATTGCTTGAATGTTTATAGCTCGGTAAGTAAATACAGCCAAGAATCTGACGGAAATCAGGTACTACGACAAACAGATGTCCAACTTTATCCGGGGACTGCCACTTGAAGGACTTCAATCATTTGGATACGGCTATCCGGACACCACCACCCACAGACTTCATTCCATTGTTGAGATGAGAACGGTCAGTACGGTAAACAACGTGTTCGAAGAACCAAAGTTCCTCCGATTCAACATTGGGTGAAAGCCAGGTCTCGGTGAAAAAGACGAAATCATATGGTAGATGTGGTGCTTGGTGTCGGATACGAGCTAGTTTGGATTTGAGGCTCCGAACATTCTCATAAAAGCCAGCTAAAGGCTGGCTGCCCAGACCGTTTTTTGTTGTTGAACAACATGTATACGTCAGTACAACATAATTATTACATCAATTATCTACTATCAAAATAATAATTCTTCTTAGTCTTAATTATTGAAATTTTATATATACATGGGCATATGCACCAAATTAAAATTAAATCCCCCTAGTTGGGTGTAGTAAAATCTCCTCTAAGTTACATATTTTGATGGACGGGAGTTTTCTCCTAGAGGTTGCCCAGATTATTTTTCCTGGACCACTGGACTCGTACCTTTTTCTTCCTTTTTCATTTTCAAATTTCCTAGTTTTCCTAGATTTCATAGTTCTCTGATATTAGGTAAATGTTTTGCAGTACTACCATCATGATGGAGGATAGTCACCAGATATGTTTACCTGAATCAGAACTGTATACTACTTGCAGGCCTTGTTTTAACATCAAAGCATCTGACTAAACCCTGAAGAATGTTTTAAGAAGATCCACCATATGTTACTTCGACTGGTAGACTTCCGACATTAGGACGGTCAGATCTCAGCCAATAGCCCAGAATATCTTTTAAGATAAGCTTATTAATCAATCACTATAGTTCCAAACGGGTTCAAACTTCAAACCGTCATATTCACCTTACTTTTCTTGAAGCTTGGCGGATTGGGAAACTATGCTGTTTACTAGGCAGCTGGTTTACCCCCTTCACCAAGGCAACGGCAGGTTAGAGGTTTTCGAATCATAGCAATCCTACTCCCACACAAATGCACCCATACACTATTCTATCCGGAAAGTCTTTATATATAATTTCGTAACGTCCGCCGAAATTGCGAAGCACTCCGTGGTCAGATTTTAGCGGTAGACGGCTCATTCGAACCAGCTCGACGCCAGCATTCGGGAGAAATTGTCCCCGTTCATCTCAACGCCCGTCTAGGTCGTGTTTCGGGCGATCCTTAACGACGAGTGTTGTTTTCACCATCGCCGTGCGTGGAACTGGTAACGCAGTGAGATACCTCAATGTCTAGCCAGGCGAAGAAATGTAAACATACGTCCGTTCAAATTCTCCATATTCTATACCTAATTACCGCATTGTAGGTTTGTTCGAATAAATGAGTGGGAGACGGGCTATGAGAGGTTTAAAACGGTTCGGCAACGCAAGGTGGAGGACACGTGACATCGAAGAGCTCGCCGCACCAACGTCCTGTACCAGAACCGAATACCTAGAAATATAGTACAGCAAACGGCTAACGAAGGTACAGGAGCCTCCTAGGTGGGTACATCTATTCACTAGATTGGGGCTTGCAAGCCCCAACAGTCCTCTAGTTGTAAGATATAATGGTTTAGGTGCTTAAGCATATTATCCCTTTTATACTCCCCACGTACCTTCCGGCTCAAATAAGTAAAGTAAAAAGGAGGTAGGTAATCGGATGAATAAAAGTTAGATGAATAAATGTTGATATGTTGAAATTAACGATAAGGTTGGAATGATGATTAGGTTGGATGAATGATAAGGGTGGATGGATAAAAATTGGCGTATTCGAAAGAAGGGATTATTAATTCACAGTTTACCTGAAAAACACTACAAACCTACCTAGGACTCTTCAAAACTTCTGAAAAACGCCCTCAAGTACACCGCAGCTTACAATTATTTATAATTAATTACAGAGGTTATTATTGTGATTAAGGTGGTGAGAACGAGCAGTTTCTCATGTTATTTATCAAATTGAGTACATCGCTTCCTTCTTTACTCCAACAAATTAAAAATAAGTAATTAACATCAAAATTCAAGGGGGCCTCAAGGGATCCAGACGGTTAACGAATTCCCATAGAGAATTACTAACTGATGAACCGAATCTATTATAGGAAAAACCACATCTTTTTCAGAGAATATCAAAGAAAATTGAAGAATGGATGCGTAACTATTCAGTTCGGTGAAGGGAACTCAGCAGTGTGAACCTTCTCCTCAGTCTCAGGGGAGATATGAAGGGTTCAGTTCATCAGGATGTGACAGCCAGTTATTATTCCCTAACGCGACGTATATTTTCACTAATAAATTAATGTTTTGTGTCAAAATTATGACTACATGGACAGATCCAACCAACTTATCAACTGCTACTATCATGAACTATCATGGATCTTGATACGCAATGAAGGTGGAGGGGTAGTGCGGTGCATAGATCCGACTAGTCGGAAGTAAGTAAGCTTGTACAAATTTTCAGGTTTAAATTCCATTTCTAGTTCAGAAAATAGGTAGGTATAACACAAAGGAGAAACTGGAGTTTTGTTTAAGTTCGAAAGGTAGGTCATTCATGGTTCAAAATAAGTGCAATCCTGTTCTGCACTTAAGAGCTAGTATTTGTCAAGTACGTACTAGCGAAATTTTAAATTTCATATTATGATGAACCACCCAACAAAACACCCAACAAAATCCTGGAAATTAATACACGTCATTATTTCAGTCTCTACTATTATAGATAATGATTTGTGTTCTTTAACAATGAAAGAGAACTTGCAGGAAACTTGGACATGATGGTATTAAGTATTAGAATGGTGATTATTTCGGGTACGCACGGAAATCGGTCCAGCCGTTTAACTACACGCACGAAAAAAAAAACACCCCTCTAAATTTGAGGTTTTACGTTTCAAGATACGTAGAATCAGAAAATCGAATTTACAAAAATCCGTCAATTGTTTACGTACCCTACTGGAGAATCCCTCGTGACTAGCAAGTCGAGTACAGGTGGCAAGAGCTTTCGATGTAAGCACATCATCATCAGGCCGTCGAGAGAGTACTCTCGTCGAGATTTAATACCAAAAATCCGTCAGTCCGCAGTTCGCGGCACTCTCCTTAGTCACCATGGACCAAAATTAAGGAAATTTAGTATACCGGCCCCATTTGGGGTCTAGTAGTGCCGCGAAGCTTGGCGTTACCGTCAGTCTTCTCTGAGGGTTAGAAAATAAGGGATGAAATTTTCAAAACGCCCTAGCTTGAAAATTTCGAATAGGAAAGTAGGTATATATTTTTCATCGATTTCAAATGAACACAATTTTGAGCGTCGAATGAGACATTGCTCAGCGTTTTAGGACCAACCGTTCGCTCCCTGTAAGGACTTAAGGGTGAACGAAAAATAGAAGAAACACGAGTGTGAATCGCAATTCTTCCCGAGTAGGCAAAATCTCCGTTCAAATATCAGCTGTTCAATTGCAACTTTCTTTTGATTCCACCGAACCAAGTTTGTTGTTTACTTTCAGAGGCTTCCTTAGTTACTGAATTTCATTAAGAATGAATGATACAACTCTCCGATAATAATAATTACCTACAAGAACGTGCCTACTCAATGTCGCCTACTCAATGTCGCAAGAGATGATTGTGAACCTCGCGGTAAGTGGGTATTTTATGTCAATAATATTTTAGTAGATGGGCGATCTATACAGAAAATAATGAACCGTTGTTTTATAATTTGCAGCGTTTTTATCATAAATACGCAGCGATCAACTGTTATTCTCATTTTCCCAGGGGGTAAAATCTCCAGCAAATGAACAACATTACCATTTGTACATGATAATATATTTGACAAAAAGTCGATTGAGAATTATTTGTTCATAGTACACATGCACGAATCTATTATAGGTAGGTGTTATTACTTTGTCCAGATTTTCTCAACTATCCGGATTAGAAGTGATGATTCCTCTTCGACCTCTTTTTCAGAGTCCGCATTCCTGATGATGGGTATCCTCCTTGGGCGTATTTGTAATTCTGTGCGGCAGCTGATGTGTCTCCAAAACCGACGTCACTTCCGCTATCGTAATTGCTATTGAGGATTTGGGTATTGCCGCGTTTGTAATTTTTCGCGTAACCATACTTTTTGTTGTAATTACTCTGAGCTCCTTGGGCAGTAACGTAGGGCACTATGGACGTGCAT
>JAEMON010000005.1:13874092-13894679 GCA_030264115.1 Lygus lineolaris
TCCACAGTGGGCGTCCAGAATCCTCGCGAGTTCTCCTGTTGTCGTCTAGGTTAGGTACTCCCCGAAAAAAATAAATCGACACGGAAGGATATTTTTATCACTTATTTATTTTATTCAGAGAACTTGACGATGGAGTGGCTCCCTAAATATATTTATCCTATTTTGAATAATATATTATCCTATGTTGGTATTGGATTTTGGAACAATCTCAAAACCAAAACTAATGTATTTTCTGATGATGGATTTTTTCCCCTTTGTTGAGGTGTTCAAGTATCTGTCGGCCGAAAATAAATTAAAAATAGAAACGGGGGTTTTGAGGGAGTTTTTGTGTGAAAATAACCTACCATCCTAAACATAGCACCTTTATAATGTACCGTGTGTAAAACAAACTCAAGAGATCGATTCCCCAGGTAATTTCCAGCAAAAAATGTCTGTTTTTCGTAATTTTATATAAGGTAGGTAGGTATTTGTTTTCGTAAGTTTTCTCTATTTCGAGATTTCGTACTATTTGTTGATAATTGGGTGCAAAAATCACGTTTGAATGCCAAAAAACTTGGGGTTTTTCGAGGAAATAAAATAAACATTAACTACTTACGCTACTTATTACTCTGAATTGATTGGTGATTCTTTGACCAAAGCTCTTCCTTGTTTGATTTCCTCGAATTAATAGCCCAATATTGACATTTTCCGGTAACAAAAGTGAGAGAAACACTGGGAAATAAGGTAAACACGGACAAAATATAGCAAAGCGACCAGGAGCGCGCGCGACCAAAATCAAACTGGTTTGAAAATCAAGCCGAATCGAGCGACCTGAGCCCGAGTCGCGGCGTGGTGCGGCGGCACGTAGGACACATCGTTCGGTTTACCTTGTTTGAAATCAGCTGGTCGCTCGCTAGCTCTCGCGGGTCGCGCGGTCGCGCTCTTTGGTCGTCCACGTAGGACACGGGGTTAATGTTCATTTCATTGGGATGTTTCAGTATTTTAATGCTTCCTTCTAGTCGTCTCTTAATAGTATTAGGTTGTTTGCCTTACGAGGATACCTGGTCCTAGCTGGCTCTTTGTTGGAGGGTATTGAGGTGGTTATCCAATACTGTTTTTTCTATATCATACTTAAAATTGTATGTATGAGCATCTATCCGCTTCTCTAGGTTTTGTAAACTTTCTCCTATTTAACTGGTACCTCGGTGTGTCCTCTATTGTTTTACTTGCTATGTTTTTTGTGACCATTGCATTTGGTGTTTACACGGATACAACAGGCTTTGTTCTGGCCATGCCGAAAACCGGTAGGGAATGTCATATATACTAGGTACGCATATTTACGAAGAGCAGCGCAACAACGATAGTCACCCTCATCTCACACAAAACTGAATAGATGTGGGTCGGAATTAGCTGATTTTGACTTGAGAATCGGATTCAGCACTCGAAAAGCTTGCTAAGCTCTTGACTTACAATCTTGAAAGAAAGAAAAATCTGTCCAGTTAAGTGGATATACCTAATTTTCTTGTATCTTCCTCTTATCTGTATCAT
This sequence comes from Lygus lineolaris, assembly GCA_030264115.1. Classification (NCBI taxonomy): domain Eukaryota; kingdom Metazoa; phylum Arthropoda; class Insecta; order Hemiptera; family Miridae; genus Lygus; species Lygus lineolaris. The sequence goes on from JAEMON010000005.1 coordinate 13,875,620, forward strand.
GGGCGTAGGTGTATTATCAAGTTAGTGTAAATTGCGCTGAAAGTAAAATACCTAGTTCCGATGTTATGCCTATGACTTCAAATTTCAAGATTTGGCATGCACGGTGGCTGTTACTAGTCCAAAAGCTTAGGAATCAATAGGCATCGTCTTTAAGCCAGACCCCAACTACCCTCCGAATTTGAGCATAATGAAGGAACTGAGAAAACGGTATTTTTATACGAGCACATGCTACCATTGATCCAACGGCCATGAAAATAATAAGAGACCGTCCGTCTATGTGCTGACCCACACAATCCATGAAAATTTCATCGAACTTGGACATTATGGTCAGTTTCGGCTGTTTCATTTTATTCGTTAAACTGAAAGATTTCAGCGAGAGCTTTCAAAAAAAAACTATGAGTGGGGTATCCGATGATTGGAAGTGAGCGGAAAAGTGCTGTAAAATCTATACAGATGACGTCACCCACCCCACACCCGCCCGGAGGGCATCCTCTGCTCCTTATATATATAGATGACGTGATCTTTTCACCCATTCTACAGCCAACCTGATCAACATGTGAGCTGAAAACTAACTTGTAATCTGGGATTTTCAAGGGTGCTGAATCCAAATTTGAAGTCAATTTCGTATACAGACACGGAACAAAATTGTCCAGGAAGCTTTGAAACGCAAAAAGCAAGTATAATGTTTTTGGGGGGAACAAAATTTACGTCTGCTCCCCAATATCCTTTGGGGATGACATTGAATGTTGACATTATTTTGTCAATTAGTTTATTGTTCACAGGCACATGGAAATAATTAACGATATATGGTAGGCACAGTTAATTGTCATTCTATTATACGTTTGAAGTTGAGTTCAGCGTTCAATTTTCTTCTTGTTTTTTACTTTTCCTGCTTCTCCGTTCTTTTCCATCACCTATGGAGCGTGCACCGCCGTATCCTGAATATACAGGGTAAATACTACCCCCACTAGGATAAACACTTCCCACCACTCCTCCAGTGCTTGCTGGGTATGCACCACTCTGGCTGCTGTATTGATTCGCTGCAGATCCAGTATCTCCATATCCGTAAGAATTTTCGGAGTCGTAATTGCTATTGACGATTTGAGTATTGCCACGACTATGCTTCTTGCTGTATCCATACTTGTTTGAGTACTGAGACTGGGCACCAGTGGAGGACGAGTATGGCACCAGGGTCGTGCAAGGCCAAGCTCCCGAACAGTTATCGTTCCATAGCCTCGGCTGTTGGTACCTGACGACGATATCTTGAGGGATCGGGATATAGGTGGAACCACCTCTGACGGACCCGCACCAGCCTAGAAGCTTCCTGATTAGGCTCAACGAATCGCTTAGATCAGCGACGATATCATAGGCAATCCGACCAACAACTTGATGACTGATGAATGAATTCAATTGTTCTGCAAATAAATAATCGAACGATTAAAAACATAATTTAATACACAGCTATTTGTGGTTTGGGATTTTAAATCCGTTATTCGTGAGGATTTAGGTAGGTGGTTTATTTCAAAGATGGAGTACCCCATAGTGGGTATATCACTTATTATACCTTATAAGTGCCTTATTTTGTACAAGTACGTAGTATCAAGAATCCATGCAGGAATCAAATTATACCTATGTACTTCAAATTTGATTATTTTCCAACGGTAAATTGTCTTAGCTACAAGCTTGGACTCCGAAGCATGGATTCCATAGATTGTCGTATTAGCACGGCTGTGCCTGAAACATCGAACAATTTTTGCAATTTCATGAGTGAGGTGTCGTCGACGACACGAATGTTTTGATCGTAAGGAGCAATAAACATGTCAGTTGCGAATGAGTTTTCAGCGTATACACTTCGTGTTTCGTAACTAACTTTCTATATTCGCACACAAGTCTAGTTTTCCCGGAAAAAAAGGCTTTAGGACCAGGAGAAGACCAACCTACACAAGAGTTTCAGGAATACATGAGACAGTTCTTCGAGCTGTAGACGAAGATGATGAACTACAAAGAAGTTATGACGGGTGAGTTACACACCTATTATCTTCTAACATTCGTTCCAACTTTTACCGAATTCTGGCAAAGTAATGAAAATGGGAATCGTATCATTGACAGATAGAAAAGCACTTTGAAGCATATACCGTTGCAACTAGTTATGACGAGAAAATTGTTTACTTAAGAATGTTTACTTAGTTCGAGAATTATTTACTTAAACGTCACGAGTCACAAGTATACTCCCGTACTACGTACGTTATACACAACCAGGTACACTGCAGCAGGGAAGGTTATTGCCCCAGACCCTAGGTGGACGTTAACAACCCATAGCCCGTTAACGTTTACGAAACATTTAACTCATAGAGCCCTGGAAAGTCAAGAGCCAAAAACATTACTGACCTTATTAGGTATACTTGAGTGACGGATACAACTATGCTGCCCTTGTGTCCGTATCACCTCACAAGTATGTTCCCAGGGCTCATGGGTCTACATGGGGGTTCCTACTTTGGAGAAATCGTCTGAAAACGCAATGACTTTGGGGAAAGGATCTGGAAGAAAAAGAACGACTTTGGGGGAACGAAAGATGAAAATGCGTGGATCGCATAACGTAGAGCCAAGTTGTATATTGCAAAAAAAAATATACAACAAAACAGTCACCATCATTATGTCACTGTTTTAGCGCTTACTCACTGCAGTCAGGTAGTTCACAAATTTGTGTCCTTTATTACATCCCCAGTCAATTTCTGCATCAAGCATTGCAGACGCACACATAAATGTACGATTTTTCCATTTATTGTAAGGACCCCAACGGGTAGTATCTACCCACGTTTGCAACCCTGAAACCCCTGTGCTGACTGGGCTGCTCAAAAAACCGCGAAATTTTTGAAACATTTTTATTTTTTTCAAAATAAACCTAGACGAAGCGTCCTACTGAAAATGTTATTGTTCCTTTTTTAAATTAGATAACATTTGATATCATCTGAGCCTAACCCGAGCTCTGTAGGTCCAGTGGTTCTAAATGGTGAAAAATCGTACAAGTAAGAAGAATTGAAAAATCGTATTGTGTGGCAAAAACGTGCCCATGGTTCCTGAATGCTTCTTACTAATACCAATACAACGCTTATAGTGGCTGTTTACCAAAAGTCATCGGCCTTTGCCCCATAAACATTACGTCAGCCCGTTTCCCCACAGTCATTATCCTCGGCTAAATAAGACTAAACAATGTTATTGCACTTATATTTTAAGCTGCGAAAATTTACGGAAAATGTACGAAATAAGGCGTGGGTAGAAAGTGGAGCCTACCCATTGGTATGATCAACTCTGCTTCTTTTAACGTCCCATTACTTGTTGAAACTCATGGGAGATTATCTTAAGGAGATAATACATAGATGATTCTCCCCTTCCGAAATAGAGGTATATGCTCACTTGCCGGATCAAACTCGTTACCTACCGCTCGCTGGTCTGGGAGCATATTTGTATTGAACAGATTTGTATACGCTCGATACTCTACCCGTATAGTCTGAATTAATTTTCAATGCACTGCTAAATTCGTGCGACATGCCCCAGACACTGCCTAGCCTATCGAAGAGTAAGTGAGCTATGGATGCCGAATCAAATTTCATCTAGTTGCCACGTACTCAGTTTTTGTACAAACAAAATTATGTACTTGTCTCCAATTGAATAAATATCTATTCATATCTAGTATGCAGTGAGGTACACAAATGGATGTTCATGATTTCACTTTTCAAATAAAAGTACAGTATTGTACTCACCAATGGCTGAACTGATATCAGTAACAAGCGTCATGCCGTTTCTCAGAGACAATTCAATGAGATTTGCTGGAATTGACACCGCGGTGGATACCATTCGCCCAGGAACGTTGATGGCGACGCGGCCGATGGTCTGGACGAACTCTTCCACTCTGGTGAGTACCGACCTCGAGTACGAGACCTGCTGTACGAACGGCTGTGGATAGTCACAGCTGTCGCATTGTATCTGCGTCACGCACTGTGCTGAGCCACATAGGTAGTTATTAGAGCTCGGGATGAGACCACCGTATCCTCCAGAATACCCACCGTACCCACCATACCCACCATAGCCGCCGCCTCCAAATATGCTCCCGTCGACCGCCCTACTGACCAGCAAGATCGGCAACAGAATAAATCCTGCAATCATCTTCAGAACCTGTGAATTTCTGCTCTCGATCACACCTCCATCCGATGTTAAATATGAATTCACGTTTTTATGGCTATCGGGATTCACAAAAACATTCAACCAATTATTCCTTGTTAGGAGGTAGGTACTATTGTAGTTGAATAGTCTAGGTCAACTTGCCATTTACGGATGAAATACCTGATACCTCAATAATGACCACGTGAGATCGAGAGTGGAGACACAAACTAAAACGACACGGCGAATTAACATTTAAGGTCATTTGTGACCCGAGACACAAAATCTTTAGTAATACTATCTAAAAAAATATATATATTAATCGTCGGCGGTTTTGTTATTAAATATACCTACGGTAAATTCAGCTAATTGGAGTCACACGGACCTCGGTAGAATGATTCCATTCTTCGAATGAGTCTACTGCAAGGAACATTGAAATTCAAACGAAATCGTAGGCGAAACGAATCAAAATTTGATTAGTTCCGTCCATGATTTTGTTGGACTCTCATTGCTTTTTGAAGCAGATAGATTGATGAGTATAACATAATATGATCACCAGAGACGAGTAAATGACAAAAATGTTAAATGACATACTAAAATGACATAAAATGGTAATTTTTCGAATAAATGACATATATTGCCGGAATTCCACGAAAAAGTAGACATAAACACCGTTGTTCATCACAGATTTAGAACTCGGAAGAGTCCTCATCGAATTGCAAGTTCGAGTATCTACCCATATCCATCAAATCTTCAAACCCACATTCGCTTTTCAAAAAGAAAGTATACCAATACTTGATGAATCACACTAATGCTAACATGATTAGACAAAAATTTAAGCTTTGAACGTATTAAGACACTTTACCCGCTATCTCATATTTCGACTACACTATCCTAGTAAATCGTGATGTATCTCTTATACCTATTTATTAAGTATAATGATGTAGTGTGTAAATTCGCTCATTTTTGAAATAATAATGTCACACATACCTACCTAAGTTAGGAGAATCATGCCGAAGATTGAGAACACTGGAAGAGACCGCCTGGACGGGTTTATGACCTTAGGCCCAGAATCAATTAGGAAGCATTGTAAATGTTATATTCATGGTGGTATTGCCCAATACGTTTGTGTTGTAACAATATGTATGCATATATGAATTAATGAATAAATTCTGACCCTCGAATCTCAAAATTTGACTTTTTGAAGTACCTCAAATGTCTGGCCAACGAACTCATCCTTTCTTTAGGTTTTACTAGAAGCCTGTTGGGGCTTGAAAACCCCCAATCTAGTGAGTAGATGTACCCACCTAAGAGACTCCTGTACCTAGTACCAATATACATAATGTCGAGTACATAGGCCAGCCGATGTGATAAAAAGAGGTAATAAAGAGAAAATATCAATGAAATATATTAAAACGAAGTACAATAAACGAAGTCGTTGAAGAGGTGAACTTCCAATTTTCTCAAAGTGAGATGGTTTTGAAGTTTTATGTGAAGTCTTCGCCGTTTTCTTGTCAGTGCTTCTAGCTGGGCTTCTGTGTCTTGTAGGCCCTTTTGTAAATCGTTGATGGTTTTCCATTTTTCAGATTTTTAATTTTTTAATTTTTCACATTTTTCAGAGGAGTGGCACACATTAAAAAAAAGTGTTAAACTTTAAAAATTATACTAGATTGGCCTGAAACGGATTTCCAAAGAGAACATTTTTGAAAATTTGCATAACTACAATTTTGAAGCCATCGCAATAACTCCGGTGGGTAACGAGAGATTACAATATTTATGAAATCCCCCTGTCCCCTTACGTGAAGTTCTATAAAATATCGATTTTTGATGTTCTAGTGGTCACATCTCTTTTCAATTTGAGTGGTGTTTAGCAATAGCTGGCCTCACAGTATTCACTAATGTTCGTCCTAATGATTATGCACATTTCGATTGGTTATGTGGAAGTTGTGCCCCACACCCACTTGTTTTCACTATTGCGGAAACATCATTGTATTGGGATCGATGTGTGTTGTTGATAGAGGAGTGATGTTGAATTATATTGGGATAATGGCAGATAGACAAGGTATCAACGAAACGAATTCCACGGGTGAAATGAAACTGATCACCGTATTAGGTGACTGGGAGATCATTGGAATTTATTTTACCGCCAGAGAATGAAAACTTTATCATTACACGAACGGTTATACAGTGTCGTGCATTTGAGATAGACGCTAGGTGAGGTATTGGTTCGTGATAGAAATCGTATAAAAAGCCTAGTCAACTTTCAATATTGGGAGTTATTCACGCGATGAAGTCCAGAGTGATCATTGTGTCATGTGCTCTCCTAGTGGTCAGTCAATGCCAAACGGGTGAAGATGTTAGTGGCGACGTGGGGATACAAGATGGTAGATCACAGCTCATGATACTTGATGATCCTTCCGAAGAACAAATTCCAAATGTACGTCTGTTTAGCAGGTATAATGATTTCATTGGAGGTCGGTTACCTACTATTCAAACTCCGAACCAGATAAGTCCAAATATCAACCAGCTTAATACAAATCCGAACCAACTAGTCCCAGATCTCAACCAGAAGAGTCCAAATCCAAAACTAATTCTTCCACCGGCTATCCTCAGGACGAACTGCGGTGATCTACAATGTCCACGAACATGGTTCGTTTGTCAGACGGATGTGTGCCAGTATCCAAGTGAATTTGACGATTTGATTCTACGATGTCGTTCTAACCTCCAAAATGGCGAAGAGCAGTTCCAGTCCATCGCCGATCTTCTGCTTACCGTTTCTGGCAAGATGGTAAAAGAAGGAGCCTACATCAAAATACTGGATGTCAAATCTTTTTTTGAGTCAGCAAGAGCCACCTTGGCTGAAGTTGTGGATAACGTTGGTAATGTTTGAACGTAAAAATATTGTTGGGTAATTCATTATATGTACCTAGTAATAGTAACGCCCTCTTCCGTCAAAAAAAGAAAACCAAGTTGGGTTGCAGAATAGCTTTCTCACATATGTAGGTAACATGGGAATAATAATAGAATCAGTTTGGAAAGATTTCACCAACATTGGTCGATTAGTTCCCGGAGATATGTCTAAGACATATCTAAGATAACGAATTTCAAGTTTGTTCTCGCTCGCGTAGTAGTAGGAAATTATAAGGTAATCGTCTCAGAGTCAGCCCCCAACTACCTGACATCATCTTGAGGGAAGGTGTCGTGTTTCTTCATTTCTGTTCCTTCTTCTTTCTGGAAAAACGGCTTCTTCTTTGTCTTGACAGGAGGCTTCTTTTATTCTATGGACAGGAAGCTTATTTGCTTTATTCAGCAACTCCTGCAATTTGCTTTCTTCACTTCCGAACTTCGTTGGTGTGGACGCGTCCGGACGTAAGGATTTCAGATCTCTGCTTCTTCCGTCAAACAGTCCCGTTTGTTTTGGAAGTGCTCGGAAGTGGCAAGATTTCATGGGCAGATGGGACGAACCTTCAGATCCTGACATTATTATGTCGTGCCGGGCTTTCAATATTTTGTAAGGTCTCCTGTTGGGCATTTTCATATGAAATCTCTCCAGCTAGTTCAGGTTTGCAAATTTTTTCCGAACTGGATACCACCAAGGATGCCTTAACCCTCGAGCAGTCGCGTGTGCGGCTATTTGGCCGCATTTTTGAAAAAAATAGGCTGGTTTTTCTATATTCATACTATACCGCGCAATAGCCGATGTGTACCTTCAAGTTGCTATTCAAGATGCTAGACTGCGCTAGGCTCGGACTTCAAGACGCGCGTAGGTTACCTCAGTTCAGTACCAAAGTTGAAGTCGTCCTATCAACCTCGTATTTGCGGCCACTTTGCACGTTTACTTCTCAAATTTGCGGTCATTATGCCGCAAGGCGCATCATAATGTAAGTTTTTCCTTATTTTTTGTTTTGCATTTGTTGTTAGGCTTTGTTATGGATCGTTTGAGTATGTTACAGTTCGTTTCTTATGTGTACCCTGCGTATCATTTACATAAAGAATATATGCGTATACGCGTTACACAACTGAAATTCGACTAAGTTACGAAGTGAGGCCAGTTTGCCGCCACGCGCTCAGTTATGTGTTTTTAAAACACGCGACTGCTCGAGGGTTAATCCTCATCATTCAGCTCCATAAGGTTAGGTTTGACAGCAATCCTGATGGCTGTTGACATTCTCTTCATCAATCTATCGAGGATGGGAGGTCTCAACGAATTTATGACTTGTTGAATAAGCTAGCCAAGCCATAGTTATTCTGTTGTACCTGCACTCCTCACTAAGATACATTTTCAGAGTGCCAAAGAACACCATGCCTAGAGGCTGAAACCGAATAGATGTGTGTGGTGGAATATTGGCAATATGAATACAGTTGACAATACAATACTCAATAGCAGGAAGTGAACATTGTTTGAAGTGGTTGTCCAATACAAGCAGAGTAAGATCTTCTCTGGAAGAATTTGTGTGTTCTTGGAAGTCCTCCAACCGAAGTAGAGTTCTTCGTTATTCCACCCATTTGTCGAGCACATGGTTCTATTACATTTATCTCCAGAGTTAGTATTACCTACCTATACTAGGTAACTGTGTTGTCAACCTTGCAACAACACAGTCCCTTGTTTCAAAACTTACAATATATTCATTTCAAACCGTTTCTCTATAACCGTTTCGAATTCCTATTCCGTTTAAGATTAATCTAAAGTGGAGCTCTCAAAATTTTGGGTCCTTAGTTGATGTGCTTATAGGTATTAAGTACCTACTAATAACCTATTTCATTTGAATCAGGTATAACCTTGGCACCTAAATCATTCATCCAGTCAATAAAAATGATGAATTACGCAGTGAACATGAGGAATGTACTTAGATTCGGTCTTATATACCTTTATCTTATCAATAAAGATGGGTAGAATAGCCAAGTAGACCTTACCTACTTCTTACATCCCTATCTGTTGTGTTCATCCACTGGAAATCATCCCCGTTCATTCTCTGGCAAGTTTCGTTCATTCATTGGGTACTTCTCTCATTTTATACTTAGTTAGATCATGTTAGGTATTTCAAGAAACTTTGAGAAAATATTTAACATCCCATTGCTCCTTTCGATCTCGACTAGTATTTCGAATATCAGGGTTGTGATGCAATAGGAATACGCAAATATTAATTCATGGCTTACGACGTGCATCTGACAAATGAATTCATAAAAGTACTCCTAACAGCCAGGCTTATTTATTAATGCTTTAGTTGACCTTTGCCTTGATATACGATTTGTGATATTATATAATGTACATTGGCTAGAAATATGACTGTGAATTAGGGCCTTCACTTTTTTTTTCAATGTTAGGATTTATTTATGCGTTTTTAAATTATCATTCCTTAGTTAATTCCTCTATGTAATTTATTGTGTGACCTCGCTTTTAGTTAGGTATTTGTTTCCCTTGGTATTTGGCCGGGTTCGACGGTATAATAACAACATGAAGAACTATAACTGGTTCAAATTTATCACTCATTAAATACCTATTAGATACCCATGGCCGGTAGGCCTGTCTTGAGTGGCCCCTTCGGACCTCCTTGACGCATATGTATAAATAGTTAAGTGGGCCTTTGTTTCTTGTCTAGCGACATTTGGCCGGGCTTCGGTTGGCGGAGTGAGCTCCTGCTTTTATGTGAGCTTTTGTTATCGGCTGCTGGTTGGCCCGAGAAGCCGCCATGGTGGGTGAGGCCCGGGGCTGGTTCGGGTGACGCCCTGCAGAAATTTGGGGAGGAGGTATCACATTCAATTCGGGAGATTGTGAAAAGAGTCAAAACTGAAAGAGTTAAAAGAGTCAAGTGTCAAAAGAGCAAATTAATTCCCGTCCATGTCAAAGATAAAAATCAGTTTACCCCCAATAGAGCCAACTCCCTGCTTTGTCGAAAGAGCCAAATGGGAAGACGAAATACATGGATTCATCAAAATAAATATACAAAACTTATAAATAGTATTCCTACCAGGTGTCGAGTGTTGTTGTTTTCTACTCGCCATGGCGCGCCTTATGCCTTAGGTAAATCGATTCTTTGGACCCTTGTAGAAAGAATGGTCTCTCGGAAATTTTCCTCCTTTTTTTATTCAAAATTTGCGGTCACCTTTTTCCCTTTATGACACCTTAAATCTTGTAGAGTGGTTAGAAATGCACTCACAGGAAATCCAAGAGTACCATTGGAACGAACAGGAAAAAACCTACAAAGTAACTTGAAACGGCCAAAAAGTGTTTTTAGTGGTCAATAACCCGGTATGAAGTTGGAAAATAAGGAAATTCGTAAGACATATTAGATTTCAAATCGGTTGTAGTGGGGATTTTTGGACTATCTCTTTCAAACCTACAACCATCACGCGTTGGCACTGTAGTGCTCTGGAGTTTTTGTTCTTTTTTGCACGGTTTGTAGGTGAAAAATATACGCACCAGACATAGAACACTACTTTTTTTTATTAAGGAAAGTTATTAGATGAATAACAGTATGTATGATGGGATGAGCTGCGTACAAGGTGGTTTGAGAAGTGACGTCTAGGGAAAACTGGGTCAAGCTCAATCTGACCTGAGCAGTTCCGTCGAGACGGCTCATTACAGCACACTACCGCTTACCGTAGTGATTAGGAGTCAGGGTACAGTCCCTGTTTTCTTTAGGATGTTATCACCCATGTTTTGGCTCTTTTAACAGCTGCCCTTCAATTCCTGGCGACCAGCAATTTGTTTGTGATTCCACGCGAGGTTTTTGGGTACCTATATACAGTTCGGAGTTACCTTTAATGTATGCTGCCCGGGCTCACTCCACACTCATAATCGTTGATATCCCTAATTTACTGTTGCATTGGCCAATAAATGTAGTAATATAGATACATACTATTATGTTACTGTGATTCAACAGGAGAGGTATAATGGAATGTACTAATTATTTCAGTAACATTGGAGCAGTTCCTGACAAATGATGTCATCGGACAGGTGGCAGAAGACATACTGGTTGACATGGAAAGCCTCCAAACAGCGCTCAAAATCTTGGTAGAAGCTCTGATTGAGGTGAATCAGGGGAAAGAAGTCAAGGTTCCACTCGCAGTGTATGACCGGGCCTTCCGACCCAGAGACTGGACTCCACAATGCTCTGGGAGGTGGCCTTGCACGAGAATCTTCATCTATCCAACACGCTTCGCCTACGCTCAGCAGAGGCCAGGCTGCAGTTGTCAGCGAGCCGGCTATCAGTACGGAGCGAGGGTGAGATTACATATATAATAGGTATATAATGAGGTATCTGAGCAGAGGGATTGCACTATCCTGGGCCACATCCAAAAACATCAATTTCGATTTTCAATATATCGATGCATGACAGTGAGAGCAATAGAACGACAGAAAGAGTCAGGCTGTCTTCTGTTTGTAATGAGTTGAGACTCAAAGGGCTGTACCAATTTTCATAGGGTTTTCCGAAGAATGATGGATAGGTTCCTCGCCGGGTTATAGTGGATGTCGTTCACTTTCCTTCTTCATCGTGAAATCGGCTTTCCTTAGTGCTGTTGAATGAGTGAATACGTCCGTTACTAGGGGAAGATCGATTTCACAACGTTCCACGTCAAATTAGGACATGATGAAATCCTGCAAAAAGAGCTTGTTGTTACGATTTCAATGGTGTGAAAACGATTGCTGTATGATGAGCCATTCAGGTTTTATCAAATTGGGGCATGATGCAATCCGGAAAAAAAGCTTGTTGCGTTACGATTTCATGGTAACAAAACGGTTTCTGTAAGTTGAGTATACCAGTTTATCAATCGGGCTAGATCGTTAAAGTGTTGTATCAACCATTTCGTGAAAACTTCCAATGATTGGTAGGTGGCGGTCAATACGAGGTTCTGTTTGCTTTGTAGGGTGTAATTTTTGACAAATAAAAGGTATGGTTTAGCTACCGGTAACCGATTTTGAGATTGTTGTTTGGTGCTACATGATACCTGTACTACGTCTGGCTGTCAGTATGAATGACCACTAGTAGTACTGAGGTTTTGTAGCATTTATTTTGCTTCATCACTTTCACCGGAAATGGGAAGCTACGTTTTCGAGCAAGAAGTAAAAACGAATTGTCCCCCAAAATTAGAATTCCCAATTCAGGGGATAATTGGCAAGCAATAAGACGGTGACTTCCTCTGCCAATATTATCCCCTGATTCAAGCACCTCTGCACCATCGGCAATATCCACACAGTAATTCTCAATTGTTTTTCAGAGTTTTGAAGCCTCCTGAACAATTTTGTCAGTCCGTGTCTGTCTGACTATGTGGCCAAGGTCTGTATCAATTTCTTGTCCCCGGCATAAATGTACCGAATTATTTATCGATTTTTAGGGATTGAGCGAGGAGTCAAATATTAATTTCATAATCGTTCGACCAATCTTAGGGTGTGCCCATACGAGAACGTGAATTCCTTTCTCAGTTCCTAATAAGTACACCGATTACGATCACGTTCGTGTGGCTGACTCCAAAAAAATACTTAAAATTTGTTGTCTTTGAAATAGCTCCAGAACTATTCTACGAATTTGGAGGGAATTCTATACGCAGTTCTATAGGTCCATGTTCTAAAGTGGGAAAGCCTTACTGCCCACCAAACTTGGCACTCTTTTTTCAAATTATTTTGGATACCTACGTACAATAGAAGATTACTATGTTAGTTGAGGTTGGTAGGGCCTTTTCTAGAGGAATGAAAAGGCTCTGTTTATCCAACATGAAGCCATCAAATTGCTAAAGAAAAGCTGAAGGGTAATCAACGTCTGGTAACCCTGTCTAGTGAGACAAGAATTAATCCAGTTAGAACTCAGGTGACATGGGAGAAAGCTCTTTTGCACTCCTATTCCGAATCGCAGCTAACTAATATTGGTGTGAAATTTGGACTATCACGATTTCGTCATAAATGAGCTGTGGATTTAAATAACACAGAATAAGAAAATAATGATTCGTTATTACAGGTGCCAATTGATAACCACTTAATAGGTACCGAATAAAGTTCCCCTATAAATTCGAATTTCTACAATATCACGTTTAATAGCGGACGAATAAATGTTAATTGGTTCCCAACTTTATACCAAAGTGCCATTGGACGAGCCATAAATACATTTTAATCATCTTAGGTATCGTCTTCCTAATAATGGGACTCTCCTCGACACTTTTTCGCGATTCTTGATGGCAATTTTTACCGTGATTTCAAACCATTTATTTTAAACCATTTGTTGCCTTTTGCGGTCGGGAAAAATCTTTATTTACTTCTAAATCAAGTCCAAGGAATTCAGGATCGGTCGGGTCATCGGGTCTATAACAGGCATCATTGCTGAATCATGATTAGTTATCATGAAAGTAATGTACTCGTACTAACCTAAAGGGGCTGATTCACAAAAATTACAGAAACTTACCCATGCATAGGTAATTCCAGATTTTTAAACCACAATGTAAAATCTTTTACTGACATAAATATGTATATCCATGTCCTCTACAATAATACGCCCTACAAACAAACTCTTCATTTTGCTTCCTCACTATACCGAAGGTAGCAACCAAGTATTTTTTTGTGCATGGAGTTGAAGAAAATTAAGTATGGTCCAATTTTGATGAAATGGACAGGGATTGTGCGGGGTAGCTCCTCTATCAATATCATCCACAAGCAGAGTGTGAGCATGCACACACGTGAATTTCCTGAAACTACGTGGTTTCGAAGTTCCATCCACGAATTAGTAGTAGACCTGAAGAATGAAAATTTGTAGAAACGTCAACTTTGCTTTTAAAACTGACGTAGCTGTAGGTTGATCTAAAAATTATTTATTCAATTTACCTACTAGTTTCGCGAGGTAAAACGAACTTGTTCAAGAAGGTTACTGGATTTTACAAGTTTTTCTTATAGTGATTGCCGCCTTTGAAAATTATGGAATAAGTATAGGTAATGCAGAGTTTGGCAGGATTTTCTCGATTTTGGCCCACAGTGCAACAGTCAGACCTATACTCCCACAACCTACTGCAGATTATGATCACAACCTCTCTGAAGAGTACAGCGCCGCACACTGGATTATAAAACATTTCGGTACTGAGAGGTGATATTTATGGACACATATTTTTTAAATTCATGCATTTATTGTTGATTTAGGTATATACTACTGATAATATAAATTGATGGTTTTCTGCCGCAGGAGTTCATGTACCAGCAGCCAACACCGGTGTTCAGACAACAGGTGGTCCAACCACTACCCCTGCCACAACCTTTGTTCACTCAACCTTTACAATTTTTGGCGCAACCACAATATCAGACTATAGCGTATCAAACGGCCCTGCCATTTGTCCCCGAACAAACGCCTCCTCGTCCTAGCGGTGTATTCAGCTCGTCCCTGACGAAAAAAATACTGGGGAAAAATTCGCAACAAGTGGTCACGCAACCTCAGCCTCAACCGTTTATTCAGCAATCAAATGCCCAACAAATATACGTTCAACCACCATATCAAGTATTGAAGCACTATCAAACAATGTATCCTGGGGAAACTCGATTCGAAAATATTTTTGGGACTCCGGTAATGAGGCCCAATCCGAACACCCAGCAGTCAGTCATTTATGCACAACCTCAGTATCGACCAGCAGCAGTATACTCATCAGTTGGAGAAACTGTGCCGGTAACTATTGATGATTTAAATTTCGATGCACAGCAGGCTTACACGCAATTTCCACAAAAGTCCAAATTTGTGCAGGGGCAGCAAATTTTCACACAACCGCCGATTTATGCAACACAGCCATATACAAATGTCAACCAATATCAAACCACACTGTACCCACCCAACAACGAAATTGACCCATCATTAATGAGAAGGCTGGATAATTCCACCAACTTGCAACAGCCATTCCAGTTCATCGGATCTCTACCACGGCGAGGTTTTGCGCAAACTCAACAGCAACAATTCACACAACCGCCGTATGCTGCAGTTATACAGTACCAACCAGTCCGTTACGTTACAGGCTCCAGGTCTTTGTCAACAAGCGGTGTCTTGAACGGATCCTTGGTGAACATCAAAGACAACTCCACGGATTCACAACAGCAGTTTGAAGATCCGCAAAAACTAGGTCTTGTACAATCCCAACAGCATCAATATTTCCCACCAACGCAATATTCGAAGATACAAATACAATATCAACCGGCGAAGTACATTTCGGGATCTAGGTCTCTGCTGCCAGACAATGATCTTAATGTGAACTCTTCCGTTTTTTTGGACCCACAACAAGGTTCTCCGAAACTCCAGCAGGCAGGGTTCTACCAGCATCCACAATATATGACAGTAAAACAGATTGTTCAACCAGAGCAATCCGATTTGCATACATCGATGATGAATTCCACGGAATCAAACACGCAGAAGGTTCTCTGATATTGGGCTCAACATTTTGATAAGCAACTCATTCGGCCATTCAACAAAATGTACCCATTTGATACAAGAAAATAAATCTTGGATTTCCGAATTTCGATGAATTCCGAGAAGAGTACACATATTCTACTTATTGGGTTTCTTTGTTATAGTTACTTACTTGAATAATTAGTACTTACATGATTGAGATTCATATAACTCAACTATAATTCACAAAATATACATATCTGTCGTATATAATATTGGATTACATGGATTTTGGTACACCTGGTTGGCTCCTTCACAAGTTTCTCGTCTGGTTTTGCCTATCCGCCTCGTCAATGACTTAATTTTAGTTTTTTAGATTCTACTTCTGCCTCACAACTTATCTGCATGCTTCTCATTGCATTTCAGGTTCTGAAAAACAGATTGTGATGGTGCTTAGTTGCAAAAGCCAACTATTCCCTTCACCCTCACCCAAACGCATGTGGGACCTGGGTACCTATGAACATATTGAAACCAATCCACAGAATATTAAATATATATTTGTTGATAAATATGAAAGTTCATTTAGGTGAGATTTGGGGGAACATGTTGGTTAGGTCTGCTTCGGGAATTCGTAGCGAAATTGTCCAATTCGGGTTAACCCAAGCGTACGGCCATTCCACTTCTGAGGGCCCGATCCATCCTCTAGGCCAAGGCATCTGAAGTCCCGGATTGGCCACTGCCCTGATGGTTGCAAAATGATTGGGTTTCTGTATTCACCCACCCGGCTACTTGCGAGTAGGGTCTTGCCCACTTCCCACTCAAAACTATGGCCAGCTTTCGTTGGTATCTTTCACACTCCTTGTGTAGAGACCCGTTGCACGAACAAACGAGAGGTCATCAGACGCTCTATCGTCTTTTGCATGTTTCGCTGATGCTGCATTTCTGGTGATGAGAAGCCAGTCAAGGTGAATATAACAGGCTTTACGACGTTGTTATGGGGAAAAAAAAAAAAAAAACGCTGGCCTTTTCCTACGCCGCACCTCCAGAACCTTCAAATATTCAACTAGAGTAGGATTGCCTTCCTCCCACTCTCGAAGGACAGGCTCGACTACTCCATAGCCATTCCATGCCAGACCTACCATGCGCGCACACACGTCTCTGATGTTATCATGGCCTCTTTTGATCAGCTTTCCTTTCTTACAGTTCAGTGCGTGGTTCAAGTCGAAGTGCTGACTGCATCCGTCATATGATTTGGCTAGGTTACCTGCCTTCCACCCATAACGGATGGCGAGGGCATCTCGAAACTCCGAGCTTGGAGAGAGGCACGATTTTTTTTTTTTTTTCGCCGGATAACTTGCTGTTGTCAGAGTAGTAATTCTGTCAGTAACTGCTCGCTCTGGGCTTCCTACTGTTGCCTCCGTTCAACCCGCTCATTATGGAGGACTTATCCCGCTTTCTCTTCATGTTGATGTATTTGCAGGGGGGTACCCTGTTTGATGGCTTCCACCAGAAGGAACTGACTCGCCATGAAGGTTCGAATGCTCGGGCTGAAGGAGTCATCAGGTTTTCAATGGCACGTCCTCCCAGTACAACAGCAAGTTGGAGGAAGTTGTGCAAGGAGATGGAGTGATTCCTCCCCAGTTTGGCAGGTATCAGCTCTCTATGTATTCCTTCTCGCAGGGGAAGGAAATCCTACTCGCAGCATTCCATGAATCATTGGACATAATATGCCCACTCCCTCTGCAAATACCGATTGAATGCCGTGTGTACGGCTTGTGGGCTTCCATGAACTGCAAGTGTCATTTTGGTAACACTTGTTGTCCACCCCTCGACTTTTTCTTTGATGATTGCCGCCTTCACAGTTATTGGTAAGCCTACACAGCCCCCCTGAAACCGTTGTGGGTAGGCAACCCAAAGGTCTGGGAGAAGTTTGCCTGCCTCCATCCCTGGCTTGATAGGTAGGTAGTTTTATATCTTCTGAAGTGCATAACAGGTAAATGACCCAATTCCGGAATTGTGGAGTCCACAACTGGTAGATATAGGTGTACAATTTAGATAGGAATATTAAAATAAAATACGCAGGTAAAGCTAAAATACGTTTCTTTGGATTTGAACCAGTTTTTAGTACCTATTCACATTGCATTGTTTTATTGGATCTATCTAATTACTGCTTCATATTTCAATGCACCCAACAACCATGAATATACCTACCTATGAATTATTGGCACGTGGGTGAATAAAAAAAAAACTATTAATCCAATCAGGTTCAACTCACTTACTCTTTCTATTTAGATCAATTTGGAATAGGTAGGGATGCCAAGAATAATATTATTTTATTAATTGGAGTTCAACGAAAACGCTTTTCAGGCCTCTTTTTCTCGAGTTTTTCCCCCTTCGAATCTTCCCTCGGCGCAAAAACCCAGCCAAACAAACACAAACTAGGACAAAGTTCTGGAAGGGCGATTAATTATGCTAAACAAGGATGGAAGTAGGTGGATGGTCTTGGGGGGCGACCAATATATCATTCTCTTTGTGAGGGAGTATACAGAATAGTATTCCCTCTCGGTGAAAATTATTATTGATGGCCAAAAAAGCGCGAGGGACATTGGTTTTGAAACACATCACGTCCTGAGCACTGAAGAGGCTCAGGGAAGCGTTTTTGAGGATCATTACCTACGAGTAGTACCTACCTCCTACCCCTATGTTCTTATTCGTACACAAGAGAGGGTGGAACACCAATGGACCAGGAGGTAATTCCAAAATATACTGAGACTTCTAAACGAGGAATTTATTCCAAATAATAATAAGAAGAGTTAAACAAAATAGTTTTCACATCACCACAGAAACTATGGAAGATTTTACGATAAATATGACCGCTGATGAGGGAAACATAGGACCCCGCCATTTTCTACTTTCACTTAATTTTTCAAAGTCTTGAGAAAATTGTTGTCCCAGCCACTCCAGCTGTGTAGAACTTCTTAGAAGAAGTTCAAGAGGGGTAGTCTGGTGAGCAAATGTTCACCACTTCGAACTATTCCCACGTTCTCGATCTGGTGAACCTACACTAATTTGACAAATGTTTTCTGGCTGGATGGTGGTACGCAGGAGAGTCTGGGTACACTCCGGGCTGACCCTCGATCTCCGCGCCATCTGCCACCCTGCGTGCGTAGTAGTTAGATTCGTCCATCTTCCTATGTCCGTTCTCTCTCTCACTCCACCTGATAAGCCCTCGCTTGAATTTTTGTATTCTTTACTTCAAGTAAACATTATAATAAAAAAGTAAATTATTTTCTCTATTTCGGGACAGTGTGACAGTGTCAAGTTTGATGGGTGAAACTTTTCAAAAATGTTCTTCCAACGCTATCATTGAGAGAAAATTCCTGCTAAGAACAAGACCAACGCCAGTTCTCTATCTAGCTCTGCACATCTAGGGTGCACGGACGCCCGGCTCGAGAACGGCTTTTTTTTTTCAATTGTTCACGTTTGTGATTTCGAAAGTTAAACGATTTGCGTATGTTGTACAATTGTTTACGTACCTTACTGGAGAATCCGTCGTG
>JAEMON010000005.1:13900494-13918728 GCA_030264115.1 Lygus lineolaris
CCCCCCCCCCCCCCAAAAAAAAAATATGTATATTGTTGATCGATTCGTCTTCTAAGTATAGGCATCGGACAATATTTTCAAATGTACAATATACAAAACTTCGATGAGCGACAAAAGATTCACGATTTGATTCATACATTTCTTGGGCCATGAAGAAAATCCAAAACTTATTTTCCTTCCATTCAAATGAAACCAACATATATTTTCTTTGATTTGATGTTTTCGGATTTCACCTGATTACTGCCGGACTAACTGCTACTCTGGCTTTTGAAATTTATAGAAAGCGAAGAAGTAAGAACCTTGAGAGCACAGTAAAATATCACAAGTTTCTACTGAGCAGGTAATGAACCTTAAGATAAATAAAAACTATGACCACACGCTGAAAGCAGAAACGTCATGACCCTCGTCATGCATTTTTTGTAGTAACAAATCGGTGCATCATCAAGACAACGATATGCTGATAAAACTGGAA
Organism: Lygus lineolaris; assembly: GCA_030264115.1. NCBI lineage: Eukaryota > Metazoa > Arthropoda > Insecta > Hemiptera > Miridae > Lygus > Lygus lineolaris. Next base: position 13,900,967 of record JAEMON010000005.1, read on the forward strand.
TTATTGGCATTTACAGGCATTCTACGTTGGATACTATCACATAGGTAACGAATTCTTCCCATTATTTTATAAGTTCATCAAGCACGCTCAGTAAAAGTCATGTGACGCACCTATTTGTAGGTATATTTGATTTCTTATTGAAGAAAACATCCCGGGGTTGCTGTCAATCAAACGACATAACACCCTAAAGAAAGATAGAAAAAATGAGTAGCCATTCTGTTTAAACAGTTGTTTCAGAAAACCATGGGAGATTTCCTTTCCCGTAATGAGGGATACCCACGTGTTTGTTATATAGTTTTAGACGAAAGTAGTCTTATATTATCAGGATATTATCCTGATGATTTGGACAACACCCTCTATCTCGTACGATGATATCTTATTCGCGTTATTGTAAGAAATATAGTTATTGTTGGAGAGTGCGGATGGTGTCTCAATTCACTGATGGAATCTACTTTCATTCAAAGAAATGAAAGTATATTTTTATGTAATGAAAGTATATTTTCATTCCCCGTGGGTTGAGGGTGGAAGAGGATACTGGCTATTCTCCCTTCTATTTTTCTTGGTAGGTAAAGCCTCTCTCTGACGTGGATGTACAACATACCCTAAAGTCTAGTAACTGGCGACCAGCCATTATCAACAGTTCTATTCCCTGTCGAGGCGCCAACGCGAAACATGTCGGAATTTGGAATAGCCAAGATCCGCTTTCAAACTCAACCATCCACATAAAAGTCAAAAGTCAATAGGATATGGCTTACTTTCGAATCGGGTATGGTCAAAGTCCTCGTACTTGGAGATATCAATGGTATCATTGAAAGACCAGTGGCCGTTCAACTCGTGGAGGAAAGGGTTGGGGCCTTGAGGCTTCAAGATATCCCAGAGGGTAGTGAAGTTCATCGAGAATTCGTCATCATCTGTAACGAACAACGGTGTATCACTATAATAATAGTATGATGATTATTATTCATATTACCTATATCCATTTTCAATTATTTAAAAAGTTCCATTCATGCAGCATAAGTTGGTGAGCGAATTTTCAAAGAATGATTTTAACCGATTTTGTGGGTGATTCTTATAGGAAATTTCACGCTGATTCCGAATATACCATTTATGTTCCTACGTTTAGGATGGTATTTCACACCAAAAACCTCAATAAACACGTTTTTTGCGATTTTCGAAACTAAATTTTCAAAATTTGAACCCTTGGAGTGGTCAAAAATGTTGGCCAACGAACTCATCCTTACTTTTGATATTATTGACATTTTAAATTTTTTTTGGATTTTTCACCTCCATCCCTCGGGCAGATATCGTCTGGAGTGACATATATATAAATAAATAAATATACCTATTATAAACAAATGGAAAAGTGTTAAATTTCAGGAATCGTTTTAGAATGGTCTGAAACGGATTTCCATGAAGAAAACTGTCAAAAATTAGCATTACAAAAATTTTGAAGCCATTGCAATATAGCTTCATCTTCTTCGAAAATTCGCTTAAAAGGAAACCATGGCGCGACAGTTCGAGAGGGACCAGGGCCGGTCGACTCAGATTCTTTTAAAAAAGGGATGATCCGTCGAAAAATGTACATTAAATCGTAGGTATAATAATTTTCAACGAAATAAGACTTATATCTTACTTAGTAAGACAAACTAATGTCCATTAAGTCGCAGTAACAATAATTTTCAACGAAACAAGACTTATGTCTACTTAGTAAGACATTAGTTTCCCGAATCGTTGTCAATAATATGGACGAATTCGGGTTTACATTCACGAAAAATGTTGAAACCAAACACATGGTCACAGTTTTCAATTATTTCAATAACGAAGGGTATTCTAAAAAATCCAAAACAATGTCAAAATATCAATATTATTAGAAGAAACGATAAGTTCGTTGGCGAGAATTTTTGGAGGAGTCAAATTTTGTTTTTTGAGGTTTTCCGAGTGAATTATCATCTTAAACCTGGGAAAATATATAGCTATATAGAAAATATATCAGGAATCAACTCAAAATTTCCTGTAAGAATCAGACACCAAATCGGCTAAAATGATTCCTTAAAAATTAGCTCATTAGCTCCTGCATGACTGCGACTTTTGTTGTTGTTCGAAAAATAAACCGGTTATGAGCTCAATTTTCAACTTAACGGATTTGAATATATTCAAACATCCGCTGATTCAATATAATATATATACTTTTTTCTAAGAACATTTTTTGAGAAAATTTTCGAAATTTTGCATTACTAAAGTTTTGAAGCCATTGTAATAGCTGAATTTCCTTCGAAAATTCGGCAAAAGAACAGTAATCTATGCAGATATTGTATCTATTTGGATAATAATAACCTTCTTTTTTTTAAATAGTAAAGTGCAGCGTTATCGACTACCTACTCCCGAAATCGATCGTATTTCGTCAAGTGATTCCCGTATGGCCGATAACGTTCAGAAGAACCGTTTTTCGCTGGCTGGATTGTCCCAGCCATTGGCGATTCCACACGGAGCGATATCTTTCTTTCAGTACCTCGTTTTCCTGTGAGTGGTGTGAGTCGCGTACAACTTGTAGGACGTAACTCTTTTTGGAAAGACTTTCTTTTGTCTGTAACTGTGATTGGAGGTAAACGGTACCAGCACCACTGAGGTATATATTTATGTTGCTGCGAAAAAGCACAGTATGATTGGCGTCAGTGCCATAATATACACTTAGTAAGGGCCACAATTACAATGATTCAGTTACATTCAAGTAAATAAAGGCTACACATGTACAAGGAACCTCATTACTATTTTCCAATGGTAAAAGGGTGGGGTTCCCATACCTATACAAGGTCTAGGCAGGACAATGATTGGATGTGCCAAGGTAAGAGGTTATCATTGGACTATCTCATCTCGTCGACGCCACCAAATAATGCTACGACACGAACCAATCTGCACGTCGACAAATAATGATGGAAATCAATACGTCTTCTTGCTTGACCAAGCAACTCAAATCAAATGAATCTTTCTAATAGAAATAAATGTCGCAAAAATGCGCTTTGGCCTAAATCGTTCAGTATCATGCCGAACAAAAACTAGATTTTGTTTCTGGACATCCTGAAACACATTTTGTGAAAATTTGGTGATTTTTGGGGCACTTCTAGCAAATTCGACCGGGAGGACTAGTTACATTTTCTGGAATTTCAGAAAGATTTTTTTTAATTTAAAATTTAAATTAAAATTTTTAAATTTTAAATTAAATTTTGTTTAACTAGGTACCTATCTACCTAAATTTAATTTTTGAAGAATTTCAGGAAACATTTTAATTTTATTCTTCTTAGGAGTTTGAGGAAAATGGAATAGGTAAATTGATAAAAATAGAGGGCAAAATTTTTAAAATTTAATTTTCTGTTAAAATGTGATAATATACAGCTAAAAACTTATATTTTGCCTTTTTTATGCTAAACCAAGCTTTACCGATAAGTCCTTAAACCGATGTCACCTTAACTAATTTCCGCCACCTTTTAGCATCATCATTATGCGCCGTACGCGGCACTTTTATTAGCTACCATGGATCAAAATTAATGAATTTGGTTTACTGTCCCCATTTGGGGTCTAGTTGTGCCCCAAAGCTTGGCTTTACCGTCAATCTTCTGTAAGGGGTAGAGAATTGGGGATGACATTGTCAAAACGCCGTAGCTCCAAAACTGCAAAAGGGATAGGTAAATAGAAAATAATGAACCGTTATGGGGGTTAGTTGATGCCAAATTTTGGATTTCTTCGAGAAAGGGTCAATTCGGAGTGAGGGGGTATTCTAGGGGTGAAAAAGAGTGTTTGGGAAAAAGTACACGCATTTCACACTGAACTCTCCTATATTTATGTATAAATAAATGACCATGTGAACAACCAACCGGAGGAGAAAATGAATGACGTTTGAACGTTTCAGAGTACAATGGAAAATTTATGAATGTGTTTGTCGACTCAAATTATTCAAATATTAATCAAATAAATTATTCCAAATAATTCTGTGATTTCGAATTACGAATTAAAAATAACAAATAATTATTCATTATCTGTCATTTTGAATTTTGGATTTATTCATTATTCGAAGTTTATAATAACGAAAAAATTATACGTATTTTTCATTTGTAATTAGTAAATACACTTTGCCCTACACTAATAATAGGTACCTATAACTCAATATTGTATATTAATCTGTGTAGTGAGTCAAATTATGGATAAGTAGGTATTAGGCCATGATCATGACGAACGAGACTGGAATGTTTCACATATACCTAGTCTGTTTTCTAGTTACTTTTGTAATAATGACATAACTGCGTGTTAGATTTCTGGTGATTTTGAAACGTCAAATGTTGAGGTATTTTAGTTCCTATACTACGACAAAAGGAACGTAGCTGCTGAGCCAATTAGTGGCTGAAAACGTTGGTATTGATTTACCTTTTGTTGAAGATTGACTAACGATATCAACCGAATATTTAAATGAACCACTAATTGGAGTGTTTCATTTGTCAGAACTAAATGCTAACTGAAGTTTTGGATTGATTGCGAATGTTTAATGATCCTGTAATAAAAATTAATAGTAAGGTAAGGTACCTAAATCTCTGAAAATGAATTGTTTCGATCATGTTTTTGTGAATCATGAAAGAATAAATTTCTCTGTTCCATCGACCTGATTGAAAAACTAATTGACTAGGTATGCAGTTACTCTTGCTTTGCTAGATTCACAATCGTGTTATCGTTTTTGTTGGTTACTCACATTAGTTGAAGCTTCTCAATGCTTTTGAAACATCACATCACGTTATAGAAAAATACAGGAAATATATAAGTTATTTTTTCCCCTTCGAGAAACGTGTTCACTCAATCAACGTGACTCGTGATAAAAAGAGGACTGGTGAATTGGACACTTGGTGGATTGGAGGGCGATTGGTTTAGTGGTTGTTGGATTGGTTTCGGATACATATCTTATAATCAGGGCAGGGACTTTGTCATCATTAGCAGAAAATCCCATCAAAATTAGATCTCCGTGGCCGTGAAAAGCGGAAAAACCGAGAGTCAGACATTCTACTATAATAGAGAAAGAAGAAGCAGCAGCACTGATTATAGAATATACCTGGGTACTAGAAGAGATTTTATATTACGTTATCACTGTCTTGTGATTCTGAAGTTGATCTACATAGTCATTTTTCAAGAAAGTAGTTTATTGTAAAATGAACAAAGTGGAGTTGAATGGTATTTTCTTGCTTGTCAATAGGATCAGATTTCTTTGCTGGGTATTTTCAGTTATTCTATTATTGAATGTGGTTCCTCTACGTTTTTTTCAAAGCCATTTGTTTGAAGAAAAAAGGTTTGTATATTAAAAGTCTCTCCTTGCCTGTCCACGCCTGGTTTGTGGACAGCTTTGAAAGAGCCACATTCCTTCACCTAGGTACACGTTCTGACGGAGATTTCGCACTCCACCGTAATCAATTCTGAAGCTCCGAGACGCGTATAATTTTTCTATCTGCAGCACTAATTTGCCAACCTTAGTTAATTATTTTCCCACTGTAAAGGATCGGTTGAGTCGATTTCGATGGGGTTGTTTGCTACTATTACCTAACTATTTATGACTTTCTGATGTCTGATTGTCTTACTGGTTAGTGTGCGTTAGCAGTGAGTTAGTTAACACTCATCGATTATTCTTTCAAGTAATGAACTTCCTGGTGTAAACCTGTGGAAAGCAACCTTTTCATTTCCTCGCATAAAACAACATAAGGCGCTTTCTGTTCAATTCACACTCCGCTTGTTCACAATTATTCACGACAACAGCAGCTGGCGTTCGGCTTCCTCATTTTCGACCCTTGTAAAACAAGGCCTAAATCCCTTGAAGGGAAGCTTGTCGTAAAATAAGCGAGGTAGGAATGGCCTGCCCCTCTTCACCTCTCTGGAGAATTTAGTGAAAGAGACTCGGCTCCTTTTCCAGACTTTGAGTCGAAGTTTTCGGGGGCCATTGTGCATTTGTGAATGCTTTCTTAGGAAAATGCTTCGCTTCCACGTCCACGTGTTACTTCAATCTTCCAGTTGAGTTCACGAGTTCGCGCTGCTCACTCGTTGGATTTCTCATGTTCTAAATCAAAAGGCAGAGTTTTCGGTACGTGGATAACAGGAAAGCGCTTTCAGATGCGCGTTAAGTCTATTCAATGAGTCTTTCAAATCACATTTTGCTTCCGAGTCTACCGGAGGTAGTGGAAGCTTTGTTTTCACATTGAAAATCGAAAAAATTGTTGTTATCCAAAATTGAAATTGCCAATCGCATTTTACGTTTGAGAGCTTTCTGAACAAATTTGAAATGAAAATGAAAGGAAACGAAATGGTTTATTGACATGGAAGTAGATAAAACTACCACAAATTAATAATGTGAACAGATAGCAGAGCTAGTGCCTAGGGAAAGGTTGCTCAGGTTACAATTACAATATTACAATTAGCTCGTATGTAACCTGACATTAGCCTAGCTGAATTTTCTTATTATATATTTATCACTTCAGCTTCATTTCTTTCCTCATTACTCAGTCCGCCTTTCCTCCCTTAACTCTATATTATGCATACAGCTAGCTACATAATTATCTATATTATCATTATTTATTAATACTTTTTAAGCAAAAATAAGCATTAAGGCGCCAAAGATTAGGTCATGAAATATAAATTGCTGAAGATTAGAGGTCGCGAAGGATATTCTGAGTAGAATAATAGCATTTTTGTTGTGAACCAACGGGAATTTTTCTTGAATAAGTTTTTTACATTCGTTTTTAAATTTTGTTACATTAATTTGTGCTGTTACTTATTATTAATGGATATATCATTGAAATGGTTGTTTATAATTTGTTTTACCTTGAACGAAGCCGCATTCCTACAGAATAATTTGGTTCCGTGTCCGTCTGTTGAACCGCAGTTCTTTCTGTGCGCATTTCCTTGTTACAGCCATATCTTCCAGAGTTTTAATCCGATTTATTCAAATTTTCAGGTAGCGTGCGGGTGGGGTCCCTTGAGCTTCCATATGAATTTCATAATGATTTATCTCTACGCATGCGCTAACGTGAATTTCGTTCACGATTATGTTGAAATTTGTCTAAACTGAGAATCATCAACACGATCAAGAGTTTTGAACTCGCACAATTTTTTATATACAATTTTCTTGGACGTGATGAAGCTATGCGCCATTTTCAATTGGCAGAGTATTCTTGAAAACAAGAAGCGGTCACGTTCGACAGCGGAGGACTACGTCAGAAATTATACCTACCGCGGTTTCACAATAGTCTGACTCACATGAAACTACAACATTTTAACCTTGGTCAACCCGATCAGTAAGAGTGAGCTAGCAGATATGGAAGTACAACAGGTTCCACATTACTAGGCACCGGACGCCTTCCTACGTAAGATGAAAACCTAGAAGTTCCGATTCCTTTCTGACGAGTCAGATGACGTCGGTCGGGAAGCGTCAGGCGCCATAACGAGTCAATCCCCGTCAAAACCAACTCAATGTGAACAGGAGCATGAAAATTCACGGAACCATACGTTAGCATTTCATGTCACAATAGTCTACCTAGTCTGACGTCATCAATATTATATTATTATAGTAGTGACGCACTTGGTAACTATTGACTCCAGAGGAAATTCACGCGGAGAGTATCACGCTAACGACATGAAATGTCGTGAAAAATTGAACGACTCGCTTGTGCGATCATATTTCATTGATATGTAATTTGATTCGTGATTAATGATCACTGATGTCAACAAACGCCTCTCTAGTTTCCTCTCCACACTTACCATGGCCATTCGAGCTAAATCGGACCAGTTTTAGAACGATACCTAATGCCGTTGCTCAGAATCGGTTATATTCTTTCCATCGTTTGACGACGATCAATAGTGCACCTATTCTTGAACAAACACAATACTATCCCGGTATATTCTTCAAAATCCAAAACTGAAATGTTAAGATGATCTGTTCATAGTGGGGACGAATCGCGTGAATTTCATTGTAGATATTTTTACTAAGTGTTATCATAAAGACAATGAAAACATACACTGAATAAAATGTAAGCATTTTGAACGTCGATTCCATTATTATTCGGTCGTATTTGTGCCTTCAGACGTGTGAAAAATAAGCTGGTAAGGTATTGAATGAACGCCGGATTTTCGAAGCGATATTATGGTATTCCTCGCATGTTGAGAATCCGACTTTCTTCAATATGTTTTGGCTTTTGCACCTCGAATTTCGATTCTTTGAACTTCGGATTAATAAAATTGAAAGCCGTTTCACTAGAAGCAAATTTTCAGCTTCGGTTATTTTTGTCTCCCCCAGGGCATCTTGCAGGGCCATGGGTGCGAGTACAGCTTTCCTCTCCTTATATGTTGTGTGTGTGCGTGTGTGTCACTCCAGATGACATCTGACCCTGGAATTGAGATGAAATTCCAAAAAATGTCAATTTCAAAAGACAGGAGGAGTTCGTTGGCCGAATTTTTTACTCCAAGTGGTCGACTTTTGTAAATTGAGTCAAAAATCGCTTTAAAAAATCTTGTTTTTTGAGGTTTTTGATGTAAATTACCATCTTAAACATTGGAACAAATGGTATATTCCGAATCAGCGTGAAATTTCCTAAACGAATCACCCACCAAATCGGTTAAAATCATTCTTCGGAAAGTCGTTCATAAACTCATGCTGCATGAATGGAACTTTTTTTGAATATCTCCTTTTCGAATTGCGCCAGAATTAATAATAATTGGTCGTCGAGTTGGACATCGAAATTTTGACAAATTTCGGCACACAATCGAACCCGGAGTTCAATGAAATACCGCCGTCTTCAGGGTGTTGAAATACTCCGGAAACTGGGTCGACAAGCAAAAGACTCATACATCAGACGGAGACGAAAACAATGTCCTGGGAAGGAGGATTGTTCGCGACTATGGGTATTACTTAGAAGAAAGAAACTGTCAACTTCATAGCAATATGCAGAGGCTTTTTTGTGAAAGCTGAAATTCCGCCAGTTTTCATGCCACATGGTAGTGCTTCACTGTGAGGCTTGCATGTAACAGAACTTTTGTTTTACATGAGAGGTCCGAAGAGTTCAAAGGCTCGTTTATTCAACACGTTTATGGAAACCAATAGAGGAATTATTCCTCTTATTATGGTCTTCTATATAATGCTTAAGAGAGGATTCTTCATTTCGATTTTGGACACATATCACCTATAATAATTTCATAATGAAAAGAAAAAAAAGTTGATGAGCGAATTTTCAAAAGAATGAATTTTACCGATTTGGTAGGTGATTCTCCTATAAAATTTCATGCTAATTCCGAATGTACCATAATGTTCCTATCTTTAAGATGGTAATGTACAACAAAGATCTCAAAATACACGTTTGTTAGCGATTTTTCACTCTAAATTTTCAACATTTGAACCCTCGGAAATTTTAAATATTTTCTATTTATTATTCTTTTACAATTCTAGTTCGATTCCAATTTCATATATCGTCTAGAGTGACACACATATAAATACATAAATATATACATAAATCTATAAATATGTTAATAAGTATGTAAATATATAGAATTATGAAAAAGTGTTAAATTTCAGGAATCGTTTCAGAATGACCTGAAACTTTCTTATCACTTTCAGGAGCTGACAATTCCATAACCATAATTTCCACTATTATTTTTTAATGTAAACCGTATTTTAGGTCTTTCAAGTATACCCTCATGAACAAAAGTTGTCTGACAGTCTGCCGTTCAGTATGTGCGAAGGTATGCCCACAAAATTTGCAACACCCATATAATCAACTCTCACAAATCGCATCCAATTCCACTGAAATGATCAGGATTCGTGAAGATTAGGGGCTTGATCTAGATGTTTCCCAATAAATGTCCAGATTTCGCATTGCACAGTGATTACCTACTGCTATCCGACCAAAATCGAATTCATAGGGGATCTCCTAGAGATCACTCCCCAAAACTGCCCAATCCTAATCACCGTATCTTTCAAGAACCAGCAGTCAACCAGGCGAAGTGACATCGTAAAACAACTTTGCCGGCACATTCAAAAGCGAAGTATTTCACAGGTGACTATTTCGAGCCTTATCAGCACAATCCTTATTACGCATAATCGCCAAGCTTGTTGCAAGGATTCGCAAGAACGCTCTCAGACAGACCGTCAAACATGTAAAATTCGAATAGAAAGAAATAGCACTTACGCAGGTACCTAGGTAACAAAGCTTCTACTGCCTTGGTAAACTTGGTAAAGGAAAATACCTGTGAAAAATTCGATCACTTGTGACGTCCTTATTCTGGATGGTTGAGAGGGAGCTCCGATTACTATGTGAAATAAGAGGATACAAATATCAGCCCGACCATCTGAGAAATCGCAGTTTCAGTGAATTCGCGTTTGCGCATGCGTATACGCTACTAGTTGTCCGACAGCGATGAAATTGATATGGGACCATCAAGGGGCTAACCCTCACAATCCCTGAAAATTCCATCAAAATTGGACCAAAACTTGTTGTTTTGTTTGGGACAAGGAATTGAACACATACAGAGGAAATTCTGATTTTGTGGGACATTATTTTCTGCGCAGGAATACATAATTTCCTACCTTCAGGAGTGAGGAAGCAATATAGAGAATGGAAATGAATGATCACAGAAGACAATTTCCCTAACTATGCATTTTTTTAAGATTCGTATTAGTAAAAATCGTCTATACTCCAACGTCCATGTACGGAAAACAATTTGTTGATCGATAAAAGGGAGGGATTCCCCGGATGTTTCCGTCAAGGACACAAAGGCTGAAAAGTTCCACTGTGGGAATTGTTTCTCTTTCCATTCAACTGAGCTCTGTTGATTGTTTGACTGGGACCCTTTTTCTTGTTCTGTTAATCTGTTACACTTAAGAAACCAAAATAGGTTTCTCGAACCTTTTCTCGAAGTTGCGATAAAAGGAACAAGGTTGACCACAAATAAGAAGATCTACAACAGAATTAGAAGGCGTCATTGTTGAGGGGAGGTTTGGCAGGGGAAACACTCTTCTGAGCGAATGTTGCAGCCCTTCCAAAGGGGGGAATGGGCGGAATGCAAACTAAAAAGACTTCAAAGAAAATTCTACTCCGTCATCGAGAAATGGGGTCGGTACTTACTGGGGTTAAATACGGTACCTGCACCATTGGTATCTACTGACGTAAAAACGTGAAATGCTTTTTCTTCGGCTGAAAAATTCTCCGAAATAATATACTAAAAAGAGTACAATAACACAAAAAACGATTCCGCTTTACTTACTTGTAACTAGTAACTTAGGCATTAAAATATAAACGCGTTATTCCACAAATTATGTGGAACTATTGCCTCAACTCATTAATATTCTCCCAACGTTACACTAACTTTCTTAATTTATTGCTTCCTAGTCTGCAGGGCAGCGGAAGCTTTGTTTTCACTTTCGAAATGAACAAATTTTTTGTGCTCCAAAATCAAAATTTCCAATCTCATTTTACGTTTCAGAGCGTCCTGAACAAATTTGGTTCCGTGTCTGTCTGTCCGTCTGTCTGTCCACATTTCCTTGCCACAGACATAACATCCACAATTTTGATCCGATTTCAATCAAATTTTCAGGGATTGTGCAGGCTAGCCCCGTGATGATCCCCCATGAATTTCATCGCCATCGGACTATGGGTAGCGTGAGCGCATGCGCAAACGTGAGTTTCTTGAGGCCCCGATAATCCGATATCTCAGTTTCTAATTGACCTATTTCGCTCAAATTTGGAGGATAGTTGATGGCTGACTCTAAGACAATCATCTAACGTATCATTCGTAACGATTGGATCAGTAAAAGCTACTGCGCAAGCGTAAACTTGAAATTTTTTGTTATAGACGTGGCTACGGAACAATTCGACCAATTTCAGTGAAATTTTCAGAGATCCATCAAGTCAAACCCTAGAGAGTCCCCTATGAATTTCATCGCCATCAGACCACAAATAGCGTTTGCGCATGCGCAAACGTGAATTTCCCGAAACTTTGATTTCTCAGTTCGTAATGGACCGATTTCGCTCTAATTCGGTGTGTAGTTGAGGGCGACCGTTACCTTCTAATTTTGACACTATTGTATCAGTAATAAGTACTGCGCATGCGCAATTTCGAAATGTATTTCATGGCCACAATTCTGGCACTACTCGACTAATTGCGGTGACATTTTCAGAGATTTTACGGGGTAGCCCTAGATAGTGCCCTATTATTTGGATAGCCATCGGACCATAAGTAGCGTGTGCGCATGCGCAAGCGTGAATTTCCTTCAACTAAGATATCTCAGTTCGAAATGGCAGGATTTCGCTCAAACTCGGAGGGCAGTTGGGGGCTGACCCAAGACCCATGAATTTCATCACGGCTAGATCAGTAATATCTACTGCGCAAGCGCAAACTTAGAGAAACTCCGTTTTTCTGGCGAATTTTTGCCGTTGCGGGAGGTTAGATGGCGGGTTTAAATATTTTTTTGCCCCCGTGCTTTGTATTGTCCAAAAATAAAGATATTTTAATTTTTGGTTGCCCTGCATTCTAATCTCTACCATTTCTAGTTTTCTAAAAATTTGATGGTGACATATTGTGAAGGCCACGAGGAAGCTTCTGTGCTAGGTCCTTGGCAGTGTATTAATCTTAGATTTTTCTCCATTCATCAATGCCCCCTCCCCCCACGACTTGTGTGAAAGTTGTGGACAATTTAGCGAATATTGAAGCAAAATTGTGGATTCGTAGGTTTTTTAGGGGTCTAAAATAAATCATCTCAAAATAATCAGGTAGGTAGGTAGGTACCTACTTATTTTTATTCTTTTGAGTTCACAATTATTCACACTTTCGGTCTTGAATGCCACTATGTTCTACTAGGTAAATAAAAATTTATTCGAAACTTGTGGCCGAAAGGAATATCAGTGCACGTAAAACAAACTGTAAGTAGGTACATGAATTTACCAACCATAAGCGTTGCACCATGAGCGTGTAACGTCTATTGTTTTAATTTCTAACACTACGATCACTTATCCTGCATCACACAGCAATCTTTGTCATGCATCTAAAGTCTAATCGTCAAACCATATAATTCCAAAATATCATTGACTATGAGCATTAATCAAAACTATTCAAGCTAAGAGATGGACGACGATCTACGCAGAGGGAGATGTGAATATTGGATGTACAATTTTTATACACAATGATCAATCATAAAAACATACTATAGAAGCACTTCCTAACAGACTAGTTAAATCAAAGCCTCGGACAAATAATGTCAAATCAATTTGATGTTCATATTCGATCAATTATTGTATTATACAACATGTATTATCTTTATGGAAAAAACACATTAAAAAGTCAACAAAATGAGGGAACTGTCCTTGAAACCTGGATCCGACGTTGATTTTTCAGAATATCTCACAATATAAATTGATAGCAGGCCTATTTTATGGTGAATTAAAGGATCACTGATGAGCAGTCGCAAAAAAACTCACGCTCCGCTCCCAGGTTAGTCCCACCGGCTAACATTAAAAAACATGAAATTAATACGCTTCAGCTCACTTGTAGTGAAGGTACTTATCACAATGCTAAAATGAAAACTCCAACCAACTTAGTTTGAATACCTACAGACCAGTAGTTCTCAGAAAGAAGTGGAAGGAGGGAGAAATCAGCAGCATGAGATGTGGTGTGATGTGTAATAAATTCAGTGCTCTCAAACGATTGGTGGACGATTGTATCGGGGACATTTAATGTGGAATTTATTTCTCCCTAGCAACGATTGGTTGTACGTGAAAAACAGCGAGAAAACCATGCCTACACTGGTGTCGCATCTGTGTTGTAATCCCGTGAGAAGTTTTCGAATGCCTAGTTCGGCAAAATCATTTTCATGCTAATATATGTTAACTTCATAGTAACTTAATTGGTACATATCTCACAATTTTCCGACGATTTTTTCGACACAAGTTTTCCTCCCAGTAGTAAATACGGAGGGAGTAGCGTCAAGATGAAATGGATGAAACATTTCAAGCAGTCCTGTAAATAAGTAGGCAGCCCTGTGGAGCGGCAGACGTAGGCACACGTACAGCTTGAGGCACACACATGGCAGGTGTAACCAACCCGTGATTGACTGAGAAATCCTACCAGGCGAGGTATCCTCCCTGAATTCAAATTACTTCTCAGAAAAGGCTTCTCCCATCGCAAACTTTCCTTATAGAGAAAAACGTTTCCTTTCCACGGAGTTCATTTCGGGAAAGTTATAATGTTTACCTACGCAGTTGATTTTAGCGAATTTTCGAAGAAAATGAAGCTATTGCAATGGCTTCAAAATGTTCGTAATAAAAATTTTTGAAAAGTTTCGTCATGGAAATCCGTCTCAGTCCATTCTGAAACGATTCCTGAAATTTAACATTTATATATATATGTCGGAGAATGACATGGCGTACCTCCATAGTGTGGATGCCACAGCACACAGAAACACTCAGAAGAGCAAACATCATGTGCCCGACATCCCCTCTGCTGAGGTGTTTAATCATTTTGATCAGGGAGACGTTTTTGGGTTCTAACCTTACTCTCCCATGTGCTTTACTTTGAAAAACGTGTTCTTCTTTAGAAATCTTGTAATTTTGATTAATATAGAAAGTTTCCTTAGACTTGTTCTTCTTAATTCAATTTACCACAATGGATGGATCATCTACTCCGTTATCAGAAGTGGGATCTGCCCTACAAGTTGACCCAGTGAAATCACAGCAAGACTTTTGGTGTGAAATTAGGGAGTTGATGAAACTTGCTCCACAACCTCAACTCAAGAACAACTCCTCTCAGATTTTCCTTCCAGGATTCGATCCTGACAAACCTGACAGTGATCCTAGAGCTTGGTGTTCAACGGTTAGCTTGTGTATGGAGGAAAACTCTCTAGTTGGAGCTAGCCTCATTCTTACACTCAGTCGTGCCCTGAAAGGAAGTGCTTCAAGGTGGCTTTCCCAGGTAACATTCCCTGGAATTACTTGGACTCAATTTAAAGACCTATTTTTGTCACGCTATGACTGTGCTGAGTCTCCAGCTGCCCTTCTGCTGAGCCAACTCAACAGCAGACCGAAGGATGGTGAGTGTTACGCAGCTTATGCTGGAAGACTTCTCAACTCAATAACAGCCAGCTGGCAGAAATTGAATACTTCAACAACGCACTTATGTAGACGACATCAATGGAGGTGGGGACACCATTGAGGCAGCTCTTTCAGTTCGTCACGAATTACAATCTCTTCTTGCACTGGGACAACTTGAGCTTCGAAAATGGGCGTTAAATGAACCCAAACTCCTAGAAAATATACCTGAAGAACACTTGCTCCCTTCCTATTCTTCTATTTCTATAGGTGATGATTCCGAATCTGTCCTTAAGGTTTTAGGTCTATGTTGGAATCCACTATCTGATACATTTCATTACAGTCCATCTCCAGTCCTGAATATTGCAACAAAGAGGGAGTTAGCAAGCCAGATTGCAAAGATATTTGATCCATTGGGTTGGCTAATTCCTATAACCGTTTTTGCCCGTTCTCTATTCCGAGACGTTGTGCAAAATTCATAATAATGATTGGGATGATACACTTCCTACACATATCATAAAAAATTGGTCTCACCTAGCTCATGAACTGCCCCGTCTTTCAGAACTAGTTATACCTCGACACACCCATCTGTTCAATCAAACCCGTATTTAGTGGGATTTGCAGATGCTTCTGAAAAGGCATACGCTGCTGTTTTGTACTTGGTGTCCGTCACAAAATCCTCTTTAGTTGTCAGGCTCATTTCTGCACGTGCCCGCATGGCCCTTATCAAATTAGTTACGTTACCTCGTTTAGAACTATGTGGTGCCCAACTTTTAGCTTCCTTGGTGAAGAAAACGATTCCACAATTTCCAGGACATCCGCGGCACATCATAATGTACTCAAATTCCACTATCGCACTTTCATGGATCACAGCAAACCTAGCACCAGTCTGGAAGGTATTCGTTGGAAACAGAGTTGCAGATATACTGGCACCTATACCAGCATGCCAGTGGTTCCATGTCAGTTCTAGTGAGAATCCTGCTGACTGTGCCTCTCGTGGGCTACGACCGGTTGAACTGATGGCTCACGAAATTTGGTGGACCGGTCCCAAGTGGTTAAGTAACAATCCCAAAGACTGGCACTTCAAGAGGATTCGCCCTGCTTTGAATGATGAGGAAGTTCGAGCCGAAAAACTAACCCCTAGAGCTGTAGCAACTACTACTCAGTTAGCTCTCAAATGCGACCTCCAACTAGAAGAACGTTTTTCCTCTTATCCCCGGCTTCAAGTAGTTGTGGCATGGTCTCTACGCTTCTTACATAACTCTGGAAAGCGAGGAATACGTCTCAAAGGTCCCTTGTCCGCATGTGAGCGTTGCCGGGCAGATGAAGTATTGGTGAAGCGAGCCCAAGCACAAGGTCTTCGCGAAGAACTAGCAGACGTACAATCAAAACGGCCAAAAATGAGAATTACCAAATCTCTCAACTTGTTCCTTGACAAAGACAGTATCCTAAGAGTTGGAGGTCGATTAACACACGCCCAACTCCCGTATTCAGTCAAGCATCCCGCCCTCCTTCCTTCACGTATTCCAACAACTGACATGATCATTCGTTGGACACATGAGTGGTCCTTACATATTGGACCCCTAGGTACTCTAGCAAACATTCGAGGAAGGTATTGGATCGTGAAAGGAAAGAATGTTGTACGACGAACTCTCTTGGGGTGCACCAAATGTACAAGAGTGAACCCTAAACCTTACGAACCGCCCATGGGAGACTTACCTTAGGATCAACTGACCGATATTGCTCTATTCTTCATCACTGGTGTCGATTATGCAGGGCCTTTCCTCGTTCGAGCTTCCACTTTGCGATCCACGAAGAAATTGGAATGCTACCTTTGTATATTTCTTTGCTTCGCCACAAAGGCTGTGCATATTGAAGAAGCGACTGACCTCAGCACTCCTGCATTCCTACTAGCCTTCGAATCATTTGTGGCTATTCGGGGACTTCCCTCGATTGTGTGGAGTGATAACGGACGGAACTTTCTTGGTGCATCAAATGAACTGTCTCGTCTCAAGTCACTCATAAACTCTCCAGAGCACCAGAATGTCACCATATCAGAAGCTGCAAAGCGCTCAATAGAATGGCGCTTCATACCACCACGTGCACCGCATTTTGGAGGTCTGTGGAAAGCAGCAGTACGTTCCACTAAACAACTGTTACGCAGAATGCTCAAGAACGAAGTATTAGACATGGACGTGTTCAGGTCATTTGCTGCGCAGATTTCTGCTGTTCTTAATTTGAGACCGCTAAGTGCCATGTCTTGTTCCCCTAACGACTTATCAGTGCTGACACCAGGACACTTCCTAGCATTCCGTCCACTTACCGCACCACCAATTGATCCCGGTATCACTGAACGGATGTCAATCAGAGGACGATGGCAAAAAGCGCAGTATCTGTTGCAGCAATTCTGGACTCGATGGAAAAAGGAGTACTTACTAGACATACAAGCAAGAGCCAAGTGGCAGGATAGAAGCAAACCTCAGGCAAGGGTGGGAGACATTGTACTCATAATAGACGATAATCAGCCACCATTGAAATGGACTCTCGGGAGAATCTCTTCTCTACAACCAGGAAGTGATGGATACCCAAGAGTTGCTAATGTAAAGACTGAGCATGGCCTTATACAAAGGTTGGTACGCAAGCTCTGTCCACTTATATCAGACCCTGAGTCAT
>JAEMON010000005.1:13956395-13985991 GCA_030264115.1 Lygus lineolaris
GGGTGAGGCAGGGACGATGTGGTTTTGCACTACTGAAGAGCTCGGGTGGTAGGGGCAACAGTCATGTCGGTCCCCTCTGAGGAGAGTGCAACGTTGTAACCCTTGGCCTTCTTGAGTATAGGTTGATTTATGTTAATCAAGAAGGAGCCGTGTCACAAGTCCAGAAGAGTGTGGATATCGCGTGGTTGTTCTCCCTATCATTTCAGCTCAGTAAATAAATAACACACAAATCCCAAATAGAACACTACAGGAAAATTCGTTACTGCGACCAGAATACCCAGCTGGGTATTGAAATCAGTTGTCACCTTGGTCTCGTCTGTCTGTTAATATCTTCTGATCCTATGTTGTTATTATCTACTAGCGTATTGAGCTAGGAAGAAGGAAGTGCTACTGGGTATGTTTTTGACATAAATCACAAAGCACAGTGGCCCCAAAATACAGCCTTGAGAAACACCTGCGTCCCAGATTAGCTTCGATTTCGTCCCAGTTCCTGTGATTTGCCTCCCATTGGAAAGGTACGAGTCGATAAGGACCAGTGCAACACCCTGAAAACCAGAAAACTCTAGTTTCCCTGGTAAAACCTCTCTTGACAGACAATGAAGAGCTTTGTGAGTACTCGTGAGTACTGATGTGTCTCTCTGTTCCATAGCGCACTGACAAACTAGCTGGTTCACTATGGCACGGAGCATGGTAATGGTGTTAGAGCCTTTCGGAAAACCTTGGCTTATCCCAACCAGCACATTTGGTCGGATTTGGTCGTGTTTCACGACCTACCACCAAATCTGTAGTACATCCGACGTCAGAAATCTGTATGTTAGATATTGACGTCGTCAGGACGTCGGTACAACCAAAAAATCATTCCCCAAATTGGTCGTCATTTGGTCGTGGAGAGGTCGCTACGACGTCATCACCCGACGTCGGGTCGCATTTCCCGACCTCTTACGACGTCGTACCGACCTAATTGTGCTAGTTGGGATGACATTTGGTTCTAAATAGTCTATGAGCCTACCTGCAATATTGCATATTGGAATGACTCTGGCTTATTTCAAGGCTTCTGGAAAGACTCTAGTGCACATGCACAGATTGAAGTTCTCGGAGAGATGTTGAGCTATAAATTCAGCAGAGAGTGACACTCTTCTGAAACTTATACCATTAATGTCTTTTGATGGGGAAGGCCTCAACCCTGAGATAAACTGCTTCACTTCTTCAACAGAAAGAGCAGGATGGTCATTCTGACCCTTCTTTTTTAATATCCTTTTTGATTATTTCCCAAGTTGCCTTAGACTTATTGGGTCTAGCTTCAATTTTATTTGCGTGGAACTGTCGTTGAGCCTTATTTATTCTCGATTTGAATTGCCTACGTGGTTTTCCAATTATCGCTTTATCGGTTGTTGACGTATTCACCATCAATGTATAATCTCGGATTTGTCATAGCTAAGTTTATTTATGCCTCACTGCTTCAACTCGTATCTTAAATTACACAATTTCTATTCTCTTCTTAGCGTATATATTATATTTAAGCTAAACTAAAACTAATGAGCAGAGAAACCAACTAACTGCTAATGACCACGACGATAAGACTTATTAGATATCGCGGGCTACCCATAGTTTACGTTGCAAGCAAACCTGTTAACGTAATGGAGAACATTTCTCTATCGTGATGTATGTCATTTTGGAAAATTCGTCAACACAACCGTGACGAACCGACAGACCGACTTGGCAGAGTTTCAGAATAATATCCACATGACGAAAACAGGATGATAATCAAGTGACTTCCATTATGTAGCATGAAAGGCACAATACCAATCAAACTCAAATATCAATTTTATTTTGTGAATGGAAGTCACCATTTAGCCTAGGTTAGTAACCGTTGAAGATTTAGCTTTCATTCCTTTTCCGAGTTAGTGTTGTACATGTACATTATTCACTCTTGTTCAGCTCTCAAGACCACAAAACGCAATAGAATGAGAGAAACGGGTCGCAATGGAAACCGCGGAGCAACCTATCAGTTTTTCAGACCGCTCAGGTGGTCGGTTCCCTGATGGCGTATAGATATGGAGATTAAGGACCGTATGGATTTCCGATTAGAGAAGGAAAACGGAAGGAATTTCCTGCGGAGGAAAATCTTTTATCACGTATAGGAATGGGAAGCCTTACGCCGGTTGGGCTTCCTTGTGGGGTATAACACGTTTCCGGTTATAAAGAAGAGAAAAAGGAAGACGGATATCCGGGCGAGCCCTTTATCAGAGCTCCTTTAAATAGCCGAGAGCCCACTTTAGGGCATCAGGATACGAATGACCGGGCTTCCCTCGGCAAATGATACTTGAAAGTAGGGAACGCGCCGTTTGAAGGCAGCCATTGAGGCAGTGTAGTGACCCCATTTCCCCACAAGTAGAGTATATATGGCGTTTAGTTCTTGATTTTATTAGTGGTAGGGTTACGCAATGTAAATATTATATTAACTACCTATCATGGTGCTAAATATGCGAAATAGGTACCTTCGTACTAACATACCTAAGTAATCAAGAGTTTCTGAAAAGTAATTATTCGTATTAATTCCAAGGAATTAATTTTGGATAGCGTGAATATTAATCAACTATGATGATTACCTAATAGTTGGATATAGTTACCAACAGGAATGAGTATTTCGCTGGTTCATAACACAATCGGGTGTGGATTGCATATACGGATATGACAGCGTTATAACTGGTTGTTCTGAAAATATCTACTTCGTACGCGATCGGCAATATATCGGCAACAGAGGTGCACATTGTAATCGGAGGTCGGATACCTATTGCTTTCGGAATTTCCGGATGTGGTTCATTGAGTTATCCACGATTAAACAGAAAATTGGAATCCTATGGAATTTGAACTGCACTTCCAACTATGAGTCAAACGGAGCTGCAGCTAAACTTTGCAGAAGAAGCGCAATGGAAAGTGGTTGAACGCCATGCAGCCCCCAAATGGTTTACTCTTCGCTCAAGATCACGATAGTACTTGGCGTGAAATTTTTCATTTATTCTACAGTCCAGGTTAGTGTATAGTCTGTTTCAGTCGCTGATGATATATTATATTTCGTGAAAATATATTATTGAATGATTGTTCGATCTGTTTAATATACCTAGTTTCGTGAATGATCTATCCGATAACTGATAGGCTATTTTCGCTAGAAATCGACCCCCTTTTGTCTGAAATTCGTTACAACACCTGAATTTAGCCTGAAAGGGTCTAAACATAATCAAGGTATTGCTATAATCTCGATAGAATAGGGTGCTGGAGTATGAGTATCAGGAAAACCTCTCATTAATTTAAATCAAGACCCATTTAAAATATATGTGCAAGTAATTTTCAGATTGGGGGGAAGTCACTCCTTTCGGAATCTCCCCGGTAGATCTACAATTTGAAAGAATAACCAATTTGGAGGACAACATTTTTGAGTTGCTTGCACGAATACAGCTTCCTACCTCCGCTAGCGGGGAAGCAAAATTCACGTTTATTCCCCGTTATATTATGAATATATTACGTATGTTGAGTACATGTATATTTATAAGTTATGCAATGGAATCGCTCCGGTACCGTATATTGTACCCACCGTTCTACCCTATAAATGAGTACGTACTTTCAATATTTAAGCTCAAACTTTGACGGTTGGACGATTTGAGTACAGCTTTTTTAGTTGAAAATTGCTCAGTATCATCCGGAGAAGGTCAAAGGCTATTTTTTGTTTCCTGAATTACTCCTTATTAGTCAAATTAACCATCCTAAGCATCGTCCGGGTTGATTTGTTTTCGTTGAGAAGGGTTTGGTTGTTTATTCATTTATTTATTTGTGTATGACGGGCGAAACGCCCAAATTACATTAGTGCGTAATAACATACATGCATAGGAGGGGAACAAACGTGGGGGCATTACTTAAGGGAACTAATAACATAAATATATCATCGAGTTTTGATCACTACGGCTATACAGAACAAAAAAATAATCAACCATTAACAATACAGAACTAACAATATTAGAAAATAAGTAAAAATAGGAACTTCAAAAATTGGAATGGTAACTTCACAGACACAACAACATTCTAGAAGATCTTTTAATATTTACAAAAGTGGTGAAAAATCAATCTAAATCATTGATAGTGTTACTTAAATGGTTAAAATTCCTCTGCATCCGTACAATCGGGCTATTTAATAAATAATTTGTTGGGGTAAAGGGAACAGAAAAAATTTGTTGGTTTCGCACGTCACGGCAAGGAACCCTCAGAGAAAAGATCGACAGGAGAGGCGGCGAGTCTATGGCGCACGAAAACAACTTAGCGACAAAAATGGTATCAAACCACTGCCGCCTCGCCTCAAGAGCCATCAGACCACTCGCCTCCCTCAATGAAGCATACCCCAACTCACGAGTTGCGACTCCAGTCGTATAAGACAGGAACCTGAGAAAATTGTCTATAATCATATCGGACTGCATCACCTCTAGCATACGAAACCACATGGCACTTGGACAAGTTTAGCGACAGACTATTATCTAGACACCACTCGCCAAACCTGTCCAGATTCTCTTGCAACAGCTCGGAATCGTTCCTGTCAGATACCTCCACAGAAACATCTTCAAATTATCCGCATACAAAAGAAATCTGATTTTGCCATTGAAAATTTCTGTAATATCATTAATAAATATTCAGAAGAGCCATGGCCCAAGATGGGAACCCTGTGGGCACCCCGAGGAAGCACCAAAAGGACGGGACAGGTGATTTCGTATCCTGACTATGAGAGAGCGATCCGTCAGATAGCCCATCAGCCAATCCAACACACTTCAATGGAAACCAAAAGTTTTCAACCTGGCACAGAGGTGGCTGTGGGACAGCTTATCAAACGCTTTAGAGTAGTCTATGTAGATTGTGTCGACTTGATTACCCCTTAAAAAAGCATCTAAAACGTAGCTCTCAAAAATTAAAAGATTTGTGGTCGTTGATCTACCCGGGACAAAGCCATGCTGCTCATCTATAATATAATGCTTGAGAAGTGGCGAGATATAATCCATCAATATCTTCTCAAGCAGTTTAGGTAAGGTTGAGAGGGAACACACCGGACGGTAGTGATCTATGAGAGATTTATCACCACTTTTGTGGATCGGAGTAACGAATGAAACCTTCCAAAACGAGGGGAAAGTGCCCAGCTGCAAAGAACGGTTGAAAAGAACGGTGATAGGATGATTAAGAGATTCACTGCAACTGCGAAGCAATATCGGCGGAAGGTCATCCGGGCCCATCCCCTTACTCGGGTCAAGTGAACGAAGTTCCCTTATGAATGTCTCCTCGCTTACACTGAAACCAGAAAATGAAAAGGTGGAAGACGATGGCGGCGGGTAGGAGATAGGTGGATGGGGACAGTCATGGACAGAAGAAAAGTGATCAGCAAATAACTCCACAGCCCCAGAGGTTCCAACCACCGTCCTATTCCCAAGCCGCATCAAATTGGGTAACGAGGATGACCCACTACTATAATTCACGTGATTCCAAAAAGCCTTTAGGTTTGCTTTCAACGATTCCTGAATGGCATCAACGTATTCTCTATAACATGCTAAATCGAAACCTCCTTGATTTTCGATGTGAATTTTTCAATTACGTCGTTCGCAACTCTGTAAAACTTACGAACTGCCTCCTCAAGCCCTAACGACAAACAGTACTTCCAATCGTAATTACTCAAGAATGCATTCATCGAAGTGAAATCAGCCTTACCAAAAGTTATAACGAAATATTGGGGAAGGAAAAATTTAATATCTCCACACTCAATGATGAAAAAACAATGCAGGATGTGGTTCATCCAACATAAAAAATGGGTCCATTACGTGATTAACCCTGACATCGTCCAGATCAGAGAGGCACAGATCCAGAACGTACCAAACGGATTCACTAGTACATTGTGTTTTTTTAGATCGTGAAAATTCATCGAATCCAGCAAGAGTTGAGCCTTTTCACCTATTCTAGTAATGGCTAATAACTCAGAAACCCGATCTCAAGTCAATGCCGGCAAGTTATAATCACCCAACAACAATATCTAAAGTGAGGGTAAGTTTCGAGTATTTTAGCGATTTCGAGAAAATGATGGTCGAATTGAGACAAAGACTAATAATCGGGTAAATAAGCACTTCCTACAACCAGGCCCAAATCAGGGAAAACAACAAATAAGTGCTCAACAACCTCATACGTACAAACCCATTTAAAACAGCTATATTTGTTGTTCACTGCTAATAAAACACCACCACCTGTTGATTTATACGAATTAACACTGGACCTATCTGTCCGGAAAGCATTAAAGTCACTCATTCACAACTCTGATGAGTCCACACCCTCCGAAAGCCACGTCTCAGTTAGAGCAAAACTATCGTACCCAACTGCTGTAGCAAGCGATCTCAGATCCACCATCTTACTGTTCATCCCACGGACGTTTTGGTAGTAGCCTGAGAGGCCACACCGTTTTTTGGAACATTAGATGAGACACCTCGCCCCTGCCCCCTATCACTGGTCGAGACAATCTGAGGCGTACCATTTACAAATTTCATAGTAATATTTGTCTCACCACTATCCACTCTCCTTTGTAGGTGACTTCTGAGATCCTTCATCTGTTTTGTTGAAGCTGAGTGCGATCAGCCGAGATAGAAAGCAATGGAGGCTTCATCGCCCGATTTGACGTCAACAGATTGGTCGCTGTGATAGATGAGTCCATAAACATCAGGAGCGGATGGGGTTCATCATTGTTGGACCTCCTCTTCCCCAGTCTCTTGAAACCACGAACGACATCCCTGAAATGCAGATAAAATTTTGGCAAGTTTTCTTCGAGGAATGATCGGTCCCAATCAATACGAGCCGACGCTGAAGAGGATTCAGATTCCGCAATCTTATAAATCAACACATTTGAAGCCCTACGCTGCAGCCATTACCTCGTCAACAGCACAGACCTGCTGACCCGAAGACTGGGAAAGATCACGGACCTTCGATTCGATCCCATCGAGGCACTGAGGATGACCACCGACCCCCACACTCAATATATCATGTTTGACCTCATCCAACTCCGCCTATTGGGCCGCAGAATATTGAGTTTCAAGGGATAGGATTCGACTCTGAAACCCACCCAGTTGTTCTTTAATTTCATTTCGGATGGTGGTCACCAAAGAGTCCTGCATATTTTTCATATACTTATCGAAAACGTCCTCCAGATCTTTCTTTGTAACGAACTGACTTGATTGACTCGGGGGATCCTCACCACCGAACGATTTGCACTGAGGGCATTTCCAGGAAGTTTTAGGTTCTGGCCCAATTTTTCGGAATATATTTTCTCGCACCTGAACACAACTGTAATGGTAGGAAACATTGCAATTGGTGCAACGTAACTCATCCTCAGATATGAGGCTATCATTACAGCGTTTACACGACATTCTTTCAACTGGATGATCCCGAAGTATAATTATTCGATCGAGCAGGGTCACCTCCTGGTAGGCCACACACCGAGAAGGCGACTGATAATTATTGAAATAACGAAAAGCTGTGAAATCAGATGAACCGAAGTGGACGGGGCTCACTGGCCCGATGAACAGCGATGACCTTGAGGGATACCCCACTACTCACCAATAGCCTACAGAGGGGGAACGACTTCCAGGTATCAGGTTCCAGGTTCCAAGAAGTGAATCACCAACGGACAGAACAAAATTCCACACTAGGCCGATCGAAAAATGGGTCACAGTGATCATAAACAGATAATCACGTCGGTAATCGTACGGAAAACTGTGACTGACCATATAAACCAGCAGAACGCGGAGAAACCGCGAAAAACGAATGACTCCTTACCACTAAAATCACTGCATGTTCTGAATAAGGTTATTTTTACAAACACTATCACTCGATCAATGTCACTCGGTCGATTTCATGATGGAAGAAGAGAGTTTGCGACATCTCCAACCTAGCCTTCGGGAACTTCGCAATAGAGTTTTGAAGAAAAAGAAAAAAAAGTCATGCAAATCATTGATGCCGTTCGATCTGGGTTGAAGAATAGGCAGACAAACGGGTTTAGCTTGTTATTAATATAGTTAATATATAATACCTATACCTACCTGGTTTTAAAGGCGGGAGATCCCTTTCGTGAAACTTTATTGCCGCTGTGGATTTATAATGCAGTGACAGCATTGTCAAATAGCCGCCCATTTCAGAAGCTCCCAGGACGATAAAACGGCAGGAAAACTGCCCGAGGGAACAGGTGTAGCGAATGCGGCTGCCGATGTTTTTCCGAGGAAGATCTTTTATCTCAACGAATATCGTGATGTGAATTATGTACAAGGCTAGGAGGTACGTGAAATAAAATTCAATTATCCAGCCCAGGAGATGGGGGAGTAAGCGCAGTGTGATTTGAGACGGTACTTATTTCGTTTGCCATGTTCCAAAACGCTGTTCCCAGGGTTCGTGGAGCTCTGTTCTCCATTGCATGGGCAGGTAACTTGGAATGGATCATTGTTATTTCTGCTTACATTAATAATTCCAATAATTGGCCCGGGTTGTGACGCAGCCCCCAAGGTAGCACATTAGTGTTCAACAACCAAACTCTCGTGGTCTCGTAGTTTTGAGGAAGTCCCTCAGTACAGTGACATCTCTATGTTTTTGATCTGGGTCAGAAGATGACAACACTCAACTAAGACAAAAAAGAACCAAAAATACAAATTCGTTCCAGACCACCGCGAATCCGTGAAAAAACCATGGGTGATAGTCTGTGTGTGACTATAGATTGTTTTTA
Source organism: Lygus lineolaris (assembly GCA_030264115.1). Taxonomy (NCBI): domain Eukaryota; kingdom Metazoa; phylum Arthropoda; class Insecta; order Hemiptera; family Miridae; genus Lygus; species Lygus lineolaris. Next base: position 13,965,175 of record JAEMON010000005.1, read on the forward strand.
TGTAACAGAATCTTGAAAAACGTGCATTTTCGACGAAACCTGCAGTACCCTGCCTTCGATGGTCAACCGATATGGGTGGTTGTTCATTTGTTTTACTCTGACATTCCCGATATATAACCAAGGGCTGGCGCTGTGGTATACCAGACTGACACCAAAGAGGGGCGCCAAACAATCACATTCTGGGTACCGCTGATCATAAATTTAGAAATAGTGTTCAGTTTCTGGACGATTACCCCCATTCTATTTCTAATCTAGAGGGACGTCCCCTGAAATGTATGCATTAGCTACTGAATAATATAAATATGTTTAATAAGGCTCGGGAAGCGCCTCAAACATGCCGCAACGCAACTCAAAATCCCATGTATTATTTTTCACGTCCATGATATTGAAAATTTATCGATATTAGTATGTTATAAAATCATGATTACATACTTTACCATGTGAATCATAATTTTAAGTCTATAAATCCAGAGAAAACTGGACGAAACCGATGAAAATCCAGATTTTTATCGGTTTCTTACAGTTTTCTCTGGATGGAATAAACTTAAAAATTATTATTCACATCGTGAAGTAGTAGTTATGATAGTATACCATACATAAATCGAGGAATTTTCGAAATCACAAACGTGAAAAATAAGAAATAGGATTTTGTGCTGAGTTGGACGCTTCTCGAGCCCGTCGTCCCGAAGCGCCTAAACCATGCTCACGCAGCTCAAAATCCCTTTTAGTATTTGTCACGTTCGGGATTTTGAAAATTCCTCTATTTACATGTGTTATACTCTCATAATTACATACTTCACGATGTGAATCATAATTTCAAGTTTATTCCATCCAGAGATAACTGGAAGGAACCTGTGAAAAACCAGTATAGATTGGAGAGGAAGAGTGTTCGGTAAGTTGAACAACTTTGTTTTCCCCCAACTTGGTGATCCATAACCTCAGCCCTTGGAAAACCCCGCTATGTTTTGGAAGTAGGGTTTTCTATTAAAAAAAAAAAAAAAAGTCGACAAAAACTCTCCACAGTTGACCAATTTGAACACTTCGGGAGGTGTCGAAAAAATATACCTATGTCAAGATGAGGTTAGATGACTGAATCAAGTTATAGTATTGCGGGTTATCATCATTTCCCGGCGAAAATTTCAGTGTTAGTGTATCGAGTTATCAGCGGAATCCATCTACTAGCGGTGTTCATAATGTGTTTTCACAGTTTTGTTTACCATCCGATTTTAATGAAATTTTCAGGGATTATGCGGGTTAGACCCTAGATGGTTCCCTATGAAATTCATCACCAGCCCACCAACGGTAGCCTCTGCGCGTGCGTAAACGTGAAGTCCTCGAAACATCAATTTCTCGTGGCCTACTGGTCCGATTTCACTCAAAGTTGGAGGGTAGTTGAAGAACAAAGGTCCGATGATACCCTAGGAGTTTCATGAAGATCAGCTCAGCAGCATCCACTGTGCATGCGCAAAACTTGAAATCCTTGCAACGCGTATAACTTGAACACTTTTCATCCGATTTTGATGAAATTTTCAGCGATTGTGCAGGTGCTAATAATCCCTTCGATGATTTTTGTATAAATAAATGTTATATAAATATATACAATCATGGTATGGATACGAGGAAGCTATGCGACACACCAAACTTGGCAGACTTTTTTTTATTTTACTTATTTAATTTTACTCGAGTTTGAGTTTTTATTGAGTTTGTGAGTTTGAAGCTCGATTTTATGACCTGTAAATTTGCGTCTGCCATTCCAAAACAATTATACTTCCCCAAAAAAGTTGAAGATAATTAAGTTGCTTCCGAGAGAGAATCTAAAAAATTTCTGTCTTCCAAAATTGAAATTTCCACTATCGTTCTACGTTTCAGAGATTCCAGAACAAATTTGCTTCAGTGTCTTTCTGTCGGTTTGTCTGTCCGCATATTGTTATTACACCCATATCTTCCAGAGTTTTCATCCGATTTCGTTCCAAGTTTCAGGGATTAAATTGGTATGGACCCCAGAGGTATCATACGAATGTCTACATTATGGTATCAACGGTACGCTCTACGCATGTGCTAACGTAAGTTTCGTTCACGATCATGTTGACATTTTGTCTAAACGTACAAATGACAACACGATTAAGAGTTTTGTACTTACAAAATTTTGTATTCAAATTTTCTTGGACGCTAGGAAGCTATGTGCCGTTTTCAGTTGGGAGAGTATTTTTCTTTTCTAGAACAGTGGATCTTTACTTGGTAATGGTTCAAAGCACCATCACACTCCTGAAATTAGGCATACAAACCTACCAGTGATTCAATACCTACAGTCATCAAGCGAAAGAGCTATGTAGTTGTATGATTGATCAGATGATGGAAATTAAGGCAGATGCCGGATGAGACAGGATTAGTCCTGTTTCAAAGCCTTTGATACCTTTGCGGCTATGTTTTTTTTCTTTTTTTTTCATCTCACGAATGCTGTTTTGAATAGAATCACGTTTCACCAACCTCTAGCTCAGTATGCAGGAAGCAGAGCAAGAAGTGAGTCATGTCAAGAGGAGCTGGGAGAATGCGGGTGTGAGAGAGGTAGGCACAAGTGAGATTGATTCGAGGAAGCGAATGGAAAAGGAAGGTCTTTCTCTGATTGAACGGTCTCGTTCGGGGGCGGCGTGGGTAGTACTAATCCTATAGAACCTGTGGAGATTTACAAGACCTAGATAGGGGGACAAGGAGACCCCTGATGAACGTCAGCGAGTTGATGACATTTCCGCTCTACCGCGTTATCCTCTTAGTGACTCGCTGGGAATGTGGGAAGACGACTCAATATGATGAAATCCTCCATAGGTGAGGGAGCACCCCTTGCATTCTTACTCTATCTTCACCATGAGGACATATTCATGATACTTCGACGTGACATCGTGAATGATAATAATACTCCTTCCTAATTCTAACATTTGGTTTGTCGAATTCTACATGAGTGGCCGAGGTGAGAAAATAGCGCAACCGTGTCAAAATCGGTTCATATGAAGCTTGATTGCCTGTAAGTAGGCACCCAATCGGCAAAAATAAACAATTAATTCTAATCACACAAACATAACATGATCGTTAAAAGTGCAATGTACCGAACGTTTTCAGTCAATTGACGTTACTGTGGAAAGCCGATTATACCAAAAAGGATGAACGACATCTATCAGGAATTTACCCATAATTTTGAAAAAAAGCTTCCGGACATGAATTTAGCGTGCAGCCGCTCATTTCACAAACCGTCACAGACAAACAGACTGTAGCGGCATTTTAAGGAACCTTGATTTACAATTTAAAAAAAAATTCGAGAATTGATTCCCAGGCATGAAAAGAATCTCCTGCGGACATTTGATTTCTTGGGCATACTTTGGGGAAAATACCAGAAAAAATAGCGTGATACTTTGTTTTTAGCATATATTCACCTTTCGTCCATAATGACTGGAGGGATTTAATGAAAACCAAGGAACTCTTCTTGTATCCAACACAAATACAAGTGATATCTTCATATACAATAGCCATCTTCAGGATAATACTCAGCGGTAATTAGCAGATAATCACCCAAAATAGCCGTTGAATAAAATAGTGTGAAGCTCCGTACCCGACTTTTTAAGAGTTGGTATTATCCAATTCCTTTGGCTTGTACAGCATTATGTCCTGTTTAGGCTGAGAAGCGAATCATCACTACTGACCTAGGTACCACTCTTTGGTCACCCTCCATATACGGTCACGGGGACGATGTCTACAATGGAGGGCCCCGTTTCAACTTCACACGACTTTCACAGAACAACAAAATACGTAGCTTTGTGGAAGGTTGTGCTGTGATGTGATAGCACTAATGTTGGTGGAGCATTGTTTTATCCGACAGTAGGCCCCTGTAAAACACAATGCCGGTAGGTAGGTACTTATGTATTGGAATATTATACGAAAACTTTAACGGATAAATCACCAGCTTCAAATGTACGAGCTGAACTTTTTTTTTTTTGCAACAAACAACCCGGAGAAGTTCAAAAATAGCTAGTGAAAACCCCTCTCAAAACACATTTCATCGTTTGATTTAAAACAAAAAAAACTGTTCTCAACCCTTGGGAGTCATTGTTAGATTGAACAGTCACTACTCACCTAAATTTAATTTCCAGCTAATCCTAATAGTAAATAAACCGAGGACAAATACATGCGGAGAAAATGAAGGACAAAACCGTGGAAATCTAATTGATTCGAAATGGGAAAGAAAAGGAATTCAATTACCTCCACGATAGAGGCTGGAACGTGTAATGCATAATGAGTGAGGCATTAGAGACTCCCTTCACCATCCATTGTGTACTAAAAAACGCTGCAAATTATTACACAACGGTTTAATATTTTCTGTGTAGATCGCCCATCTACAAATATCCTATTGACATAAAATACCCACCTACCGCGAGGTTCACAATCATCTCTTGACGACAATGAGTAGGTACCTCAGTAACTAAGGAAGCTTCTGACAGTACATAAACAACAAACTTGGTTCGGTGGAATCGAAAGAATGTTGCATTTGAACAGCTGATATTTGAATGGAGATTTTGCCTACTCGGAAAGAATTGCGATTCACACTCGTGTTTCTGATCTTTTCTTCGTTCAACCCTCAAGTCCTTACAGGGAGCAAACGGTTGGTCCTAAAACGCCCGCAAGGTCTTATTTGACGCTAAAAATTGTGTTCTATTTTAAATCGATGGAAAAATATACCTTCCTATAATATATGAAATTTTCGAGCTAAGGCGTTTTGAAAATTTCATCCCCTATTTTCCAACCCTTAGAGAAGACTGACGGTAACGCCAAGCTTCGCGGCACAACTAGACCCCAAACGGGGCCGGTTTACCAAATTTCATTAATTTTGGTCCATGGTAACTAAGGAAAGTGCCGCGTACGGCGGACGGACGGATTTTTTTTAATCAGATTTTTGGATTCTACGTATCTTGAAACGTAAAACCTCAAATTTTGAGGGAGGGTTAAAAATTGTTTTTCGTGCCCGATTCCAAAGGTTTATTATTCAAAATAATAAACCAAAAGGGTGGCGGGGAGGACTCCAAACGACGCGTATCTACCACCGTGTTGATTTATTGCTGCGAGATATGGAAACATTTTATTCATTTATAGATTTCTATGAACGAACTTTCTGACATTTTAATTCAATTTTCTCACGATTACTGAACCAAATTCCTAACAGAAGTGCCAAGTTAGGTAGGTTGTAACATGGACGTATGGAATTAGCTAATGAAAAATTCACCGAAATTGGTGGAATAGTTCCAGAGCTAATAGGCTAAGACAACAAATTTCAAGTTTGCACATGGGCAGTAGCTATAATTACTGACTCAATAGGGTGAGCGCATGGGTAGGTATTTCGCACTATTGACCTCGAATTCGAGTTCAGCGCTTTGAAAAGGCCCCTTATGCCCTTTCTTGACGAAAGTTCGGTATAGGCCACAAAATAGCTCGAAAGAGGTGCATGACGTCAGAATTAGTTGGGCACAAAGAGTTTCGGGGAGCTCTCACTAAGGTTAAAATAACCATGCGCACAACGCATTGGGCGCCTTGGAGTCAACGTCTGAAAGGATCTGAGAGGAGACCCATCGGTCAATTCCTTGTAGCTAAACTATATGAAGTTATGATAAAAATTTTGCCTTGTACTACTAATAAATCTACCTAAAAAATGCCAATAAAAAATAAAAATTTGATGAAATGTTCAGGGATTGTGTGGGTTAGCCCCATGACGGCACTATGAATTTTATCGCCATCTGACAATTAGTAGCGTGAGCATGCACAAACGTGAATTTCCTGGAACCCAGGTATCTAAGTTCCTAATTGACCTATTTCGCTCGAATTTGGAAGATGGAGACGATCACCAATGAATTTCGTCACGATTGGATCAGTAATATAGCTACTACAAAATCGCAAACTTGAACTTGGTGTCATAAGCGCAGCTCTGGAACTACTAGACCGATTTCGGGATTACGCGTTAGACCCTAGAGAGTCCAACATGAATTTCATCGCTATAGTTACACTAGTAGCATATGCGCATGCGCAAACGCAAATTTCCTGAAAATACGATTTCTCAGTTCCTAATTGACTTAGTCCACTCAAATTCGGAAGGTGGTTGGAGGTTAACAATTACCTACGGATTTCAACACGACTATAATATATCAGCAATACCTACTGTGCATGCGAAATTTTGAATTGTATTTCATAGCCATAACTCCGGAACAACTTGACTAATTTCGGTGAAGTTTTCCGAGATTTCACGTGGTGGCCCCTAAACAGTCCCCTATTAATTAGCCATCGGACCACTAGAAGCGTGTGCGCATGCGCAAACGTGAATTTCCTGAAACTACGATATGTCAGTTCCTAATCGATCGATTTCACTCAAAGTTGGAGGTTAGTTGGGGGCTGACTCATAATCTATGAATTTCATCCTGGTTGGATTAGTAATAGCTACTGCTCAAGCGCAAACTAAATTCGTTGTCATAGGGATAACTCCGTAACTATTCAACCAATTTCGCTGGAATGTTCACTAACTGATTCTAACGTCCATGTTACAAAAGTGAGAAAGTTATACTGCCCACCCAACTTGGCGAACTTGGAGAACTGACCTAACAACCAGAATGAAAGGTATAATAATTATGTAACCATCTTGTGGCTAGATATTTATGAAAATGTATGTCAAATCTCAAGTCAAACTGATGGTAATGAATATCTGTTTAGTTTAATAATATGGAGGTAATCGAAATATGTATAAATGAGCTGATACAAACCAATGTAATTTGCTACTCTGAGATGCGCACTGGTTCTGAAAGGGTTGTATGACGCAATTTTGAGAGCGGATGAATATAACGGTAAATCAAGAGAGATAAATGTATGATTTCTATTTTCGGTATGGAACTACACTTGATGGTTAATCAGGCAACCTAATTAGGTACATGAACTACCTAGTGAGAGCAACTTGAATTACAGAAAGACAATGAGGATTGTTAACAAATGAACGACCAATCATCCCAGAACCCCATCCCTCCTCTGATGAGTTTTTTTTTCAACTTCATTTCAATAACTTTCAGTTTATTTGTTTACTTCATAAAACTTCTCGAATTTCGAAAGGAGAGCACACGAGGCAACGATTGTTTGTTGTGACAGCTTATGAATCGAAGGGCTGCATCGATTTTGACGAGGTTCTGCACAATAACGGGTGACCGAATTATAGGCTACCGGAGATGTCATAAACCCTCATCCTTCATCGTGAAATCGACCTTCCTCTGGGACTTTGATTGAGGAAACACCATTGATTGTTCGAATTATTGGATGAACCGATTTTGACCAGTTTGTATGGTGCTGTCACATACGCCGTATCTGGCTGTCAGTACGTGTGACCGCTATTGTGGTGCTGAGGTTCGTTATAATAATAATGATTGCTATTTGAACTTAAAACTATCTACATGATTATGATGATTTTGAAACCATGATTAAGAAAACACGTCAAAACTCCATTGCTATTATGTACTAGGGAGACTAGAAAACCTTCTAATTGTATTAGAATAGGGTTTCATCTTGTTTGTGCAGCATAAATGGTTGGATGATCTTATCTTATGATCCGGTGAGGAATACATGTTATTTCAAATATTTTACGAGTACGTTTGGGAAGATGAATTTGGACAATTTATGATGAAATCGTCTGATCATAATAATGAACTACAATGCCATTTGTGGTTCATTCTCTCCCATAATCAGTGAATACAACAATACCTAACCAGCGGCATTAGCGCATTGCGGATCCCCATAATCGTAATCGTAGTATAGCTCGTGTGGAAATTTCCTTAATTTCCTCTTCCTCTTCCAGAAACCGTTAGTGGTTTCCTGAATGATAATTAACCAGAGTCTGTTTTCTCTCAACCTTCCACGCTGAAACTGGAATCACTGGCAAGTTGGTGGGCAATGTAGCTTCAGGTTTAAAATGTGTTCAATCGACGAATCCATCTCAAACAGCTGCATACTTGTCTTTGATTTCTACTTGAGCTTCCTTACACCTAGCAACTAGTTAGAACGTCAATACTAACTTGATTTTTTAACACTTTTCATGGTTGGATGATCTCTATTAACAGCCAATGCATTCCAAGCATTCCTCCAGTGATCGAAAACCGGATCCTTCAACGTTCCGGGATCCGTGATTTCCTTTATCCACTCTGGGTGGCTTTCAAAGAGATTCCACCTGGAAGGGTCATCGAGATCCGCGGTTTTGAATTCCCCGATTTTTTTTCTCGCTCCGGGAATGCGGAGGAGGGAAATTGAGTTCTGAATCCAATGGTGAGAGATTTATGATAAGTTGGGTATCACATCAATACAGGTTGTGTCAGACTAGACTCGACAAAGTTCAGGGATCGATTCTACTACCAATTTGCAACAAAAAGTGTCTTGTAGCAATTTTCTTCTAACCCCGTCGAAACCCCTGTTTTTTTAATTTTAAGATTTTGTAGCACTAAAATGACCATAACTCCCCTAATTTGATGAGTAAATTAAAATCTGAGAACACCGTTGGAAAGACCGCTAAATTTCTTATCTCTCTGATGCCAAAACGTGAATTTTTGAGCAGTTCCAACAGCTACAAAATGAGGTCAAAGTCAAAATTTTGAGAAGTTTCCAAAATTTCATTTTTTAAATCCGCTTCATGAACTTTTAAACGTAGTGTTCTCCAATCCCCATTTACAGGAAAAACTTCCTTAGGATCTCAGCTTACCAACGGTATAATCAAAATTAATTTTATCACGACAATCAGAGGAGAAAATCAAGTTTGAATGCAAAAAGACGTGGGTTTTTCATGGAAATCGAGTGTTTTAGGGAGTTGACCACCTGACCGTGTCATGAGGAGTTAATTACCGTTTTCTAGGTAATTTTTCACGATGAATCGAATAGTGACACTCCCGATTCATTTTGACTGATAAAACTTTGATTTTTCGATTGAAATAGTGAATATTTGGACATACCAGCATATCAAAACCATATTTTGTTGAGCTAGTGAACAAACGAGGTAAATCTAAGCAATGATTATTTGGAAAAATTCAATCAACACACAAATATTACTAAAATATGGTTTTGTTAATTTTGTTATATTCAAACTAGATTTTCTCCTCTGATTATCTTGATAAAATTAATTTTGATTATACCTACCGTTGGAAAGCTGAGAAATTTACGACAGTAGGAGAAAGTGGGGAAGCAACTAGTGAGGGAACCCCCCTGTGTTAAACGATAGGAAACCTCCCTTGATTCTGGAAATTAACACATGTGCTCAAATCGAGAGTTTTAAACCCCCCTCAGGTAAGTGCGTATTAAGGTAAGTTAAATATTTACTCACGTTTAATTTGCAGGCGCGCGTGCGATCTCTTCAGATTTTTCTGATGCCGATGCTGATTTCAGGATGGTGGATTATCGTCGATTAACAACCATTCAACAAACATACTAGTTTGCGGAACGAAATAATAAACATTCCTCAAACTGGTACGTTTATTTTCTGGTTGTTTATGTCTCCAAAAAACTTAGCACAATTTAGAAATCTTATGCATAGGATTACAATGTTTAAATATTTACATGTAATTTCTAGACCACCCTCTAACATGTTAGGGTGGGTTGCTACATTACGTGTCACAAGTTACAAGCATCATTCATCGCAAGCATCAGTTTGAGGGATGTTTATTATTTCGTTCCGAAAACTAGTATGTTTGTTGAATGGTTGTTAATCGACGATCATCCACCATCCTGAAATCATCATCAGCATCAGAAAGGTCTGTAGAGATCGCGCGGATGTAAAGTAAACGTGAGTAAATAATTAACTTTCCTTTATACTCACTTACCTGAGGGGGGTTTAAAACGCTCGATTTGAGCACATGATTGTGTTCATTTCAAGAATCAAGGGGGGTTCCTATCGTTTAACACAGGGGGGGTTCCCTCACTAGTTGCTCCCCCTCTTCCTCCTACTGTAGTAAATTTGTGAAACTGAAGTACCCATAATAATGTCAAACAACACCTGGTAATTCAGTTTCGCAAAATCAGCACAGATGCCCACCTTTACATTTACGAGAGTAAATTTCTTCCACCAACAACGTAATGAAACACTTGAAATCACAAATGGGAATTTCATATATTTATTTTCTCTAATATTCATCGTCAATCATCAAGAAAGGCAGACATTTCAATCAATTCAGCATCGAGGAACCAACAAAAATTTACAATGGAAAATGGCTTATTACTTGTTATGCGGGCCAGCGAAATATCGTCGGTACAACTTTTACACAAGGCTAATGGTTTTTGGTGATGTACGGTGAGGGAGTGTCTGTTGAAAGGAAATAAACAAGTCTCCGTTGAACTTTCTGGCGTTGAGGTAAGTCTGAAAGTGAATGTTTCATAATTTTAAATAAATTGTTGAATGTGCGTAAACATTCCCATATCTACCACTCATTGTGAACTCGAACTGAATTCACCTCATCACTGAGCGGACACACGGTAAACTGATTACTACACTCATGAACTGTTATGCATTTGGGATCATTACGGAGATTGAGGACTGATGAATCGGTGAGCTGCATACTCAGTAGTTTGAAGAACGGATTAGCGAAGGTTCTGTTTGAGTTAGTTGATTTTTCATTGATTTGAAAAACCTACCACGTATGCTATGCCTTCTTTTCTACGTGAAATTCCACCAGTCCCTAAGCGAGTATGAAACCCGGATTTATCAGCTCGAGGGCAACCGTTCGAGCCTATTCCTGCGTGAAAAAGTTATCCCCGTTAATTACTTTTTGACATTTTCATGTTTTCGCTTTAACACATAAAATCGAAAATCGTCACAAAAACCCATTATTGTCAGTAAGTTTCAGGTGCTTTTCATGTACAACTAACCGTCTCTTGGGGGAAAACGTCCTCATTTTCCACTCCGCACAAATCATTCACCACTCGTTGAAAGCTTTGAATTTATTAAACATCACAGCACGTATCAAGTTAATATTCCCCTTCTTCCACATCCTTCAGAGAACTACTGGTACCTACGTATGTTTACAAACAAAGTTGATTGAATTTTTCTGTTTGGCATTGTGATAGATAACTTCTCAGAATAAATATGGAGAACGCTGATAGGAGCAGGTCCTTTGTTTGTTTTTTTAATTTTAGTCGGTACGGCTGAAGTAGGAAATCCGGGAGTGCAGGGGGCAGGAGTTCGGTGTTTCTGCCACTCAAAATTGATCAATGACTCCAGCCGAGTCGAAAATTGAGCTCTGAGATCAGCCGAGTTGGAAATTGAGCAAATTTACGCGCTCAATCGAATAATATAATCCTTTTGAAATGTTTAAATAAATAAATAAATTTTTAATTGCCGTCACAGATCTACCGATATATTCCTCAAGATTTTAAACGGGGAGATATCGACTCTTGCGGGAGCAAAGGAGCGATCACTCCTGGGAGATAACGATACAGTCAGGGGAGAACTTTCACCCTTTCGGGGAGAAAACGGTGATCGTACATGTGCGGTTGGTCCCTGTATCAGGCACGTGAAATAAAATAACGGTATCTTAGCATTCCACTTTCCCTTCTGTCAACAATAACTATAGATACTCTTCTGAGCACCAACCCATATTCAAACACACTACCAACCCCAACGCACTTCCTGAATATATTTGGAGGAGCTAAGCTCTTTCCGGCCTTCCGACCCTCATATCGTGCCCTCAGTTTATTCAGCTCTTGTATTTCGGGGTTTAGATGGATGAATTTTCGCAACATATTTTCATTATTTTCAAGCAAAATACGTTCATGACCATTGCAAAAGCCCGGCGATAGATGCCAGAATGAGTTATTCATGATGTGAAAAACCAATTTACTTATTTTGGCTATACTAGTCACATAAACTTCGGCTGCCATTATTAGAGGACCCAAAGACAGGCGTAAGATAAACATAAATATATGAATTATTCAATCGTAGTTATTTGTAATTTTAATGACATGTTAGTTTTTATTACTTTCTTCCAATGTTCATTTTCAACATCCGGAAAGAGCATCATCAAATTTAATTTAAGCTTACTTCAGCGTCATCGAACAAACCAATACCTTCCCAACAAAGCAGAAAACATTTAGTTTGATATACCTCTGCGGTAAATAGCTTAATAATAATCACATAATCGTTATTCTCACTGAAGAGTACTCAAAGTACTACAGTCGGCGACAAATGAATGTAAATTAGGCAAACGCGGGAATATGAGCTACCAAACTAAAATTTTGTCTTGGGTTTGATTTTAGGGTATGACGAGAAATGTGCATAGAAATGAATAATTGTCTGTTTCTGAATGGAGAACTTCAAATCAGCTTCCATTATCACAAAATCAAGATATTGACACGTCACAATCTGTTGACACACGAGCCCCCTGATAGCCCAACGTGATTACAGCTAGGAACGTGTACACGGGGTGACTGGTGAGTATCAAGCTGCTCCAACTATAAGCAAACACTAGCGCCTGACAAGTCACAAGAGTCTGGCGTTTGATGGGATTGGTGATAAAAGATGCATCCCATCAGGGTCCGTAATATTGATAGTACACTGTTCAATCGGCTGAATTTGCATCTCGTCGTCCGTAGTATGTCAATCGCGTGTGGTTCGGAACGACACAATTTTCCGATTGATTGATTGGCGATTGAATCGACCAATGGTAGGCAGGCGCATTTCTATTCTACAAGTGATGAAGCTCATTAGAAATTCACAATTTTGTACCTTTCGGGTCAACAGAAACTAGTTGGAGAGAACCAATCATAGGACGATTTCAACGTTCCTCAGGTCAATATAAGAGGAATGCTGCCACTAAGGTATGGTCTCCCGTGTATTGATTATTGCAGTCGGCCTGAAAAATGATTTCAGGAATTGATAAACCAGGGAAATTGAATTACACTCTAAGTGAAACCACACGTTCTTATCCATTAGTCTCAGACATTTGAACGCGATCTGGCGGCTCAATTTCTGTATAGAACAAGAAGCTTTCGCGCAGAAACTTCAGTTTCTTGCGAAGATACAGAATAGGCATCAAAACCTCGTTACAGCCGTTTCCCAATCTTTTCTCCGTATAGGTACCTACCTAATGGATCAATATTTCCCTATGTCATTTTGAGATGCTTTCTGGATTTTCTTTTGTGCGGAGAAAGTCTTGAAAAAAAAAAAAAACTATTGTGGAAAAAAGATGAGGCGAGAAAAAACTTTCAGTTTGAATGTTTAGTAGGTACACATACCTGTTTTATAAGTATAGTTTTGGTTTAGAACCTTTGGACTGTTTTACAAGATTTTTTTTAGGCGATGTCGACAAGATGCACAGACGTATTTCATCAATAATAACACAATATCCAAAAATCATTATATTTATTTTATTATTATATATATATATAATTTAATATTATAATATTTATTGCAGATCAAATGAGTGAAAGTTTTGGGTTCGATCATTCAAAACTTTGATGTTGGCTCACCCGCCTTTCTTGCACTGGCTATTTTCTTTACCTTTTTCCCCATCCCAAAATATATTAGCTATTTTTTTTTAAATTGATGACACTTTGAAATTATTTTCTCCTTTCCAATCTAGGGTTTAATTATTTGGTATGATTGAAAAAATCAACGGCCACCCAGTGATATTTCCAAAAACTTATTTATAGGTACCTATGCTCTATGTCCTACCTTCTTATGCCATATCAACCTGCAACTAGAAAAATACCTGATAATTGGCAATTCTCGAAATATGAATACCGTTTTTGCACACTCAATGTGAATATTCAACGATGAACACTAAAAATGTGAGAAAATCTTGTTTGCGGTCTCTTCTATTGAAGTGTTGGGATCCCAAACTAGGGGAAATACCAACTAAAAATTCACAATGTGAGTGTGTGTATGTCAACTGTGCATCAAAACAGGATACCACGACACAAGCGCCTGTTCAGCATTATTTAAGGGTGAAAAGAATTCTTTGCTATAAATCAGATAGGTAAGACAACAAGAAGTGAATAAAAGGAGCAATCGATGAACCGAATAGGTAATCATGCACTTGGGCCTCCTGAATTATAACGCGAGCCAGGTTTTTCGTTTTCCAGGCTACCTCCGGAGACCTTTCACGACCTCTTTAATTGATTTGGACTGATGATTCAGACCAATAGTCAATACTTAGTATTCGCCCTGATCCAGAAGTAGAGAAGTTGAAACTTGCTGATTTTCAAGTCTGATGATCATCACACTTAGACCATTGTGAACCATGAACTCATCATCAAAATCAATGAACACCTAATATTATAATTTATTATATTTGTGGTCAAAAGGGATGCTGCGGTACACATAGAATAATGCACTTACTTGTGGTTTCCTTATTTCCAGGTTAACTTCAGAAATTTTCTTTTCGCTCGTAGAACCAGCTCATCGTGCATATTCATGATCTGAAAAACATACAAAATGAAGCTATATGACAGAAGTAATGATTCTGTTTTCAGACGCAGTCAATAGATATTATCCGATATATTATCTGGTATAAGGCTTCACACTACTTCCCTCATCCGTAGAAACCCAAATTTGTGAGTTTCAACACTGATTTCGGCCTTTGGGATATTTCCTGGGGATGATTGGAAGTAGTTAGTTTGTCCTGTGAGTTTCATCAAAACCCTTGGAGAAATTCTAGGGAAAAGCTCAAACATGTGCTAAAAAACAAATCGAGCAAGCCATTTCAACTCCTCACATCGTCATATTCGGTGAAAATGAGATTTAATATAAGTATGAATAATATTATAACATAATATAGTAACAGGAAGTATTTCGACCACGCCACTTCAACACCCCACGTCGTAATTTTCAACAAAAATGACCACGTGGGGTATTGAATGGCGTGGTCGAAATACTTCCCCTTTTTTATGTTGACACCTTTGAAATTTCAAGTCAAAAGAACCTAAATCGCGCCGTGCAGCGGAGAATGGAACGAATTGTGAGCATGAATACTCTAAAACAAAATTAATTGTTCAACCCATCGGATGTGGTTTTAGAATATTTAACCATCCCGATGAGGAATTACCACCTCAAATCATTTCTAGGGGTGAAAATGAGCAGAGAGAAAAGAAAGCGTCGGGAAAAGTTTTTTAGTTAGCTTTCTGTCAGTCAACTAGAAATCGCATAATTTCCGTTGAATTGGTCTCTGTGTGAGTACTTTTAGTCCGGAGGCACAATGACGTTTGCCCGTTAATTATGATGCGAAAAGCGAAAACTTGGTTCAAAAGTTGGATGAAGTTGAGGGCTCCAATTTTGAATCGGCCCTTGAAAACAAGGTGCCGTTCCTATCCAATTTATGTTTAGCGCGGTGGAAAACATTGCAAGATCAACTCGTTTGCAGATTTCAAATTCATTTGTGTGTAATTTAAAATTGCAAGACTCCCCCAGGTGCCTTCCCATTGGAAGTTCACAAGCTCTACTTAAAGTTTGAGCTTACCATGCAGACCCAAGGTTTGTAACAATCATGACTACATAGCATTTTTATCAACACATTACGCGGCATATTACTAATTGTTTAATGAGTACGAGAATGTGTTGATGAGTGTATAACATGTAAATTACCTCTGTGAAATGCAAATTTAAAGAGAATATAATATTCATGAAATCATAATACAATAAATTAATACAAGGTTTGCTTATGTGGATAGTTATTGAGATAGTAGAATATAATAATCAACGTGTTCGTGTAAAACTCTCGGTTGAGTTGGTCTCTGTGGTTTTGAAGGGTTCAAGGGAGTGACGGAACAAGCAATTAGTTCATAGCGCGAACCTTACTGAATCCGTATAAACATTAGGTGATAGGTACAATACATCTTGAATAATAAGATTGTTTTACTGTAGAACTCTGCGTTAATTTTTATATTTTGTGCTTTTGTCATTCTAAGGGGAAAACTCCTCAAAATATTACACAACTGTTTATTATTTTATGTACAATATCACCCTTCTACAAAGATCCTATTTTAAATACCTACCATAATTTGTTATATATCACAAGGTTCACAATAATTATTTATTGTGTACAATGTGTACCAACCTGCAATTTTATTACTAATATCCGATAGTTGTAGGTCTTTCATATCTATGTTATGTCGTAATTCAGTAACAAAGGAAGCTTATAAACTAAACTAGAAATTCGGTTCGGTGAGAAAAACGCAGCAGATAAGATTCAATATTTCTCTGTAAAGGTCACCGATCTGCACAGATCACATTGGTTAATACGGGAGTCTTTCTTAATGACCCCGAGCAGTGAAATGGATTATCGAATGACCCCAAAGAATAATTTCCCAGTGATTCAGGCAGGACTGCCAAATGACCCCATTAAGTTTTTGCGTTTTTGCTTAATGCCCCCCAAGTTGCATTCGTGCGCCTACACCCGAAAAATCCCGACAGTTAGTAATAAATTATTGAGTTGTAGGCTATCTGCGTATCCAACGCTTATCCAAGAGGAGGTTGCTCACGTTGTCCCCCATTACAGTGGCAAGACCCACCTCGTCAAATCTATTTACATGTCAATCAAGCTATCAATTCTGATGTTTCCAAATGAAGATGAAAACGTCTACTTAGTTCGAGTCAAAGTAGGAACGGAGTTTGTAGGAAACTACAAATTTTAAGAGTTCAACTTCCCCACGTTTCGCCTGGGCTATCCACTTTATCAACCAATCTCAATTCTTTTTTGAAACTTGTGCTATCCGTACTGTTGGTACTACGTATTGGTCGCAACCGATTCAAAAAAGTGTTAACTATTTGAAATCGATGGAAGGAAAATCTTCCTACCCCGAAGTTTTCGAGCTTAGGCGTTTTGTATATTTCAAACCCTAGTTTCTTCTTTTTATATTAGAGAAGACTGACGGTAACGCCAGTTTCATGACACAACTAGACCTCAAATCGGGCCGATATACGATATTTCATTCCTTTTGCTCCAGTTTCGATGGCAAAGTGGACGACTGATGGACGGATGTTTTAATTAGATTCTGGGAATCTTGAAACGTGGGTGGAAATATCAAAGGGACTCCGATGGTTAATGAAGTAATGAACCAAAATTAAATTTCTACTCACAACTTTCATTATATTAACCCAATACCACCTCCCTGGTCCTAAGCTGGTAGACGATCATGGCTCACCAAACGAAATGGATTAATCGGCACTTAATGGATCAATGGACGGGATTCAGCCAGAAGCTCACATCGGTTTACCGATTTACCCGAGAAGATGGGTGAAGTAGGGTGTACGCAATGCAATCTACTCGTGAAAACGTTTTCAGTGGAGTAGATTTCACTCTACAGACTAGTGAACGGTAGAGTTAGAGTGACTAGAACGGTGGTAGAGCGGGTGGTGGTGGTGCTCTACCGTTCCTTCCACGACCAGAAATAGGACTCTCCTACTCACTCGACTTCCTACCCTACCAATGTAAACAATTTTAGTAGAGTACAATCGCTAGACGATAAAGCTGTTAGAGATAAGGGGAGGCATTCTCATTGCAAGATTATACTCTTGTGGGTCTTCAACCATGATTTCTTCCTGCAGAGTGGCTGATGGTCCGTCGGTTTCTCTCCGACCGACCCAACTCCTAACCCCATTGCTTTTTTCCTTTCCTTTCTTCATCCCCGAACATCCCTTCTAATTCATCCAACAAAATACTCTACACATTCACTAAACGCCTCCTTATATTCCCAATGTTCCTGTTCGTGCATGGTCGCAATTTTTCACTTTAAAAACCAAATAACACAGTAACAAAAACAACCGCTACTCAACTCTCGGCAGTTCGTACTCAATTGATGTGTGAACGACCCAAGTTGAGTGCGCGGTAGAGTAAAGTAGGGGGTAGAGTGAAGGTCGCTAGAGTGAAGAAAGGACTCTACAATCCCATTCATCGACTCGTGTGAATCAAGTTTTACACAAGATACCTAATGGTTCTACGTGAACTGTAGGGGTAGCTACTACGGTTTTTAGTTGTTAAATAGTTGGTTGTTGGCTATTGTGTTTTTGATCTACACGCGGAATTACACCCGCTATTTTTGTAAAAATTAGTTGTTTCATTCTTCAATAACATGGTAAGTACCTATATGAATATAGTTTTCCGAACTTAGTATGTAAAACCACATTTAAATATATATTGTAAATATGGTGTGACTGAATGTCGTACAAGTAACCACAAATCAATTGAATATGCAACCGACCAAAGACGGATTGGAATACCTAGCAGTAGTTATTAGAGCATATTAGAGCAGTTGAACCAAGTAGAATTGAAGGACCTACAGACCATTGTGCTACTACAGAATGACAATTACAAGTTCCTGAAGAAGCGAGAATATAATATGTGAAACCGGTCGAACGGCTTATAATGAATTTGGAGAAGCCAGGTGGTTTCACAAGTAGTGTAAGAAACGTATTATGGCAAACCACCAACATTATCATGTAATACATAAGTATATATATTCTTCTCCAAGAATAAGAATAGTAACAGTACACAAAACAAATCCTTTTTCAATCCCAGAATAAATCCAGTTTGCGAACTCAGTTCATCAGAAGTCTTGAACCCCTTGCGGATTGGGTGCTGGATACAGTATCCCTCTTCAAATCAACGTTGTGCTCCATTCGCCAGTTATTTTTTCGCGGATACCTGTTTTTCTGGGGCTCGATTGTCATTGTTCAATACTTCGTGATTTCTCTATGAAGTTGAATGAACTTTTATGATTGTTCCTCAAACCTCGTTGTTTCATATGAGAAAATTGGATTGCACAGATCGAAAGGGGGAAACTCAGCGGCGAGTGCCACCGGGATGGTGTTTTGATCCCCAGGGTCATCATTGGTCACGGGTGACCTTATTCCCATACCTCAATACATTAATGTGCCTATAGGTACGCTAGGCACGATGGATTTGTCCACAGCTGAAATATCAATCAACCATTTAACGCAATGAGAGAAATGAGGGGAAATTGGCGAGAAGCGAAATGGAGAAGTTCAGGGGAACGTCAACAGCGGCAAATGTCACCAATTCACTTCTCCCATCATTTTCAGGAATCAACCGATGGAGGGGCCATGCAGAAAATTCGCTCCCTCGTTGTGAGTAATTATCAAACCCCAAACCCGGAAACTGCTCGCCCACGATACGCCTCGTCTGGATAGCTGAACACTGCAGATCCAATGTCCTCGTTTGTGAGGGAGGAGATGGACGGTTGTTGACGGTTGCCGGAAAGCTATACTGAATCGGGAAGACCACGAGGAAACATCATCGGAATAGTTTCAAGCTAGATTGTCTAGTTTCAAGATAGATCAGGGCAGTTTTGACATTCAATCACTCATAATAATAAAAACGCTGCAAATTATTACACAACGGTTTATTATTTTCTGTATAGATCGCCCATCTACAAAGATCCTATTGGCATAAAATACCCACCTACCTACCGCGAGGTTCACAATCATCTCTTGGCGACAATGAGTAGGTACGTTCTTCTTGTAATTATTATTATCGGAGAGTTGTATCATTCATTCTTAATGAAATTCAGTAACTAAGGAAACCTCTGCAAGTAAACAACAAACTTGGTTCGGTGGAATCGAGAGAAAGTTGCATTTGAACAGCTGATATTTGAACGGAGATTTGGCCTACTCGGGAAGAATTGCGATTCACACTCGTGTTTCTGCTCTTTGTTCATTCAACCCTTAAGTCCTTACACTGAGCGAACGGTTGGTCCTAAAACGCTCCGCAAGGTCTCATTTGGACCCTAAAAATTGTGTTCTATTTTAAATCGATGGAAAAAATATACCTTCCTATTGAAATTTCCGAGCTAGGGCGTTTTGAAAATTTCATCCCCTATTTTCTAACCTTAGAGAAGACTGACGGTAACGCCAAGCTTTGCGGCACAACTAGACCTCGAATGGGGCCGGTATACCTAATTTATTTAATTTTGGTCCATGGTAACTAAGGAAAGTGCCGCGTACGGCGTAGGGCGGACGGACGGATTTTTTTTTTTTAATTCGATTTTTGGATTCTACGTATCTTGAAACGTAAAACCTCAAATTTTGAGGGGGTTACAATTTTTTTTTCGTGCTCGATTCCAAAGGTTCATTATTGAAATAATGAACCAAAATTGATACGTTACTTGTGCGGGGTTTCCATGAACCCTCCTTGATGTAAATCCCAATGATAGGCATACTAATTATCGGAATTGATGATTGATATTGAGTCCTAGCCAATGTTGTCACGAAAGCTGGTTCGACGCATGAATTGAAATTAATAATGAAAATTTCAACAAAGTTTCTAAAATTACAAACACGTTATATTATTTGCCCTACGACTTCAACAAAAGTAGGTATTCTTTTGAGCCATTACCTTTCAGAAAAAAATGAAAAAATTGATGATAATTCCCCATTAGAAAAATAACGTTGTCCTCAGTATTTTTTCACGGTATTCATTTGCACTGTCAGCAAGAGTGTCCTACTTGGGACGCTTACGTGTCAACAAAACCAGCGTTTAATTTGCTTATTAGAGCTAGATGAATTTCTGTCTAAAGTTCAAACTGCTAATTCAAAAAAAGGATTATATCATTTACGAAAGACACACAAGTACACAAAAAAATGCAAATATTAGTGAGCTAACAAAAACTTGAGAATTGAACAACTTATCTAAGTGAATAACAGAAAAAATATTTCACTTTTTTCTTGTGAAGAATGTATAGAACCTTTTGCAAAAGACCTGGAAATTTAAGTTGAAACGGTAAAAAAAAAAAAAAAACGCTGCAAATTATTACACAACGGTT
>JAEMON010000005.1:13990528-14003166 GCA_030264115.1 Lygus lineolaris
CTTCACCATCTCTTTTCATCCCCTCTAAATGCAAATTTCGAAATTCTAGCGACGTACTTAGTGCACAACTAGACACATTCCCAAGTCGAAAAAAGCACGCGAATCGGTTGGAATTTAGGCCCTGGGGAGCGCACAAAAGGTTTTGTCAAAAAACGCAAGTTTTTTGGCATTAACCCCCCCTCCAAATGCAAATTTCAAAAATCCGGCGACCTAGTGCACAACTAGATAGTTTTCCGAGTCGATCTAAAAAAAATCAAGAAAATCTATTGAGAATTCAGCCCTGGGGCACACAAGGTTTTGTCACATACATACACACATACACACACATTTGCCTACGGTTCATTTCACGGATTTGGACTCAGGGTGGTCTGAAACGGATTTGTACGTGGTTCTTTTTTTCTCAGTTGAGTGTTGTCCGTCCATACCCACAGGTCCTGGGGTGGACCAGGACAAAAATTCAAATGGCGATCATAAAGGCGGTCTCCCTGCGGATCCGCGAAGCAAGATGGAAAGTTCGGTCACTGGGGATGGAAGATGGTGCCGCGCTCCCATGGCTGAGGGACTAAGTTTTTTGTTTGTGTGTTTGTTAAGTTTTTGTTTTTGTTCTTTTATCCCCTACCAACCAACCACTACCCGAGAGTTTACCTACTACAATAAAAATATTATTAATAAGAATAAAAATTATTATTTATGTGTTTATTGTAGGTAGGTTACGTCCAAACTTTTTTCCCAGTTTAATTGGATGATTATTATTGTTATTGGGTTGGAAACCAGAAAAGCACGTTTACAAGCCTTGTGTGAGTTTTATGGAGAAAAACAAGATGAGGAACCTGAGTTCCTCGTGAACGATAGTGGATGTATAACTTCCCAGCCGCGTGGAGCCTCTTGAATAATGATCAGTACCTGTTTTCTACATTAGTCTCAATATTACTTCCACTTTGCTGGCGTTTGTATTACTAATACCGTAGTTCTTGTTCCAGTACTTCTCCGGAGGCCAAACAATATTGGTTCTCATCCCCAAACCACACGCAGATTCATACGCCCTGAAGTGATGAAACATTGTAATCTCTTTAGACAACAACCGTAAAATTTGAATGTTTTTCATGCGATGAACATGCAAACAATGTTCACCAACCCATACATGTAATTGTTACCAGATAGATGTGAAAGCAATGTCTTGAATGATATTATTATTGTTCCTGTATATATTTCGATGTAGGATGTTAGAAATTGTTCACATCGTCATGGATAATGATCCCTAATAGAGTTATTTGTTATTATCAAGTATCGCGTAGATTTTCCTCGAAAAGCCATAAAATAAGCATCTATCAATCCATGTCGAACCGGTCGGAGGGAACTGTGGTTCCCCTTTCTCATTGGGACAACTTACTCGAGAACCGGTCAGAGGGAACCCCTTTTTTCTAAAATCGTCAAGATTTGAAAAAAAATTAAGTACTATTTTTCTCCAAAATCGTTTAGTTAGAGTCTGAAGAAAGAAATGAGAAAAGAACATTTTTTTTCCCCAACTCATTCTGTGTCTGAACGGTTATGAGCTAAGTGCAAGTCACCATCTACTTCCATGGAGCCGAGTTGAGTAAGTACGACAAGGGTTGATTTTTCGAAGTCAAGTGGCAATTGCCTAAAAACCACGGAAGTAATAAATCATAAGAGTAAGTTGGGAGGACCGAAAAATGCCCGCAATCTAGGCTTTTACATAACACGATCTCAATTAAAGAGAGTAAAATCTGTCAACCACGCTTGAAAACCTCCACTACGAAGATATCATGCAATGTGTATTATGTTCGCCTTCCGAACGAAATAATTAAAAGAGGAATTTCTTTATAAGGGCTGGTTGTATTTTTCTCATGATTTTCATGGAGGGGTAACACACTGAGGACACACAGACGGGAAACTAGTCATGTTATGGCGTTCGAGTCGAGGAAAAATTCATCTCTTGAAAGCTTTGGGAAGAACGTAAAATATAAACAGAGTATAATGCTCCGGAAGGTCCCATCAAAATAATGGAAGTGAAAGAGGGACAGGACGGATTTATTTTAATTTCTACGACATGTTTCAGCCTTACGTATTTCATACAAGTTTAACCACGAAAAAACTATTTAGACCACAGACCTACCTAAATACCTTCGTATTCTTATACCATTCATACGATATCGATAAATCGATCAGTACTTAGTGTTTTGAACATCAATATTCGCTCTCTCACTATAAATCTAGAGAAGGTTCATGTAAGAAGTCGAAAAAGTGTGGCCTTCAGAACCAAAATTGCCACTACCTAACGGTCTGATTTCGGTGAAGTTGAAATGCTATTAATTTAGTTTGCAATAAATTGATAATTTCAATTTCCTTAGGAATTTAAAATCAATCATACCAGTGGTAGCCACTACGAAGGTGAAAACATAGATTTAACCGAACACTGATTTATCGCTGAGATTGAGATGAAATTCACATGGAACAATCCGTCACTTAGCATTGAACTTTACCATACGCCTTCGAAGGTTTGTACCGAATTGGGTACAGTTCATGTGCGAAAATAGGTCCAGCACACACAAAACCAGACAGAAACAGAAACAGACGTCGGCTCAGAGGTAAAAGTGAACAAGTAACACTTTTTCGGAAAATGATGTTATTGGTTATACCTACTGGTGCTAGGAAACGTTAGCTGTTGCCCAAATAGGTTAAAATGATGAAGTATTTCATATTCGATAGAAAATCGCAAAAAAAAACGTATCGTTTTCAGTGAATAAATGACATTTATACTGTTTTAGCTGAAGGAAAAGTATGGAAAAAAAACTCAACCCAGGTCTGGTAAAAGTTATCAAGTGCCATTTATACTTTTGCACGAGGGTTGTATCCCTGCGAATAGAAATGTACAGGTGGGAGTTATTAACTTTTGCCAGAATAGAATATTGAACTCGGATTCATTTCGTTCGGGTAGAAACCAACAAATGACATTAGTTCGTTTCTACTTATCAACTGAATGTGAATTCAGCAATAATTCATTCAAATAAATGTTCAAGTGGGAGTTGTTCATTTTTACCGGAGTAATAGCACATTGTTCATTTCGTTCAGATAAAAATGAACAAAAGGCACATGTAACTAGGGCGATCTCAAGTGACAGCCGCGTTTGCTCAGGAACGACTGATCAAGTGCCACGTATTCATCTTTCCACAGTATTCATCAAGAACGGCGTTATTGAATAAGGCGATGTGAAAAACTGACGACCGTACCACATACAGCTGGTATGATACAAAAAACTCTATTTTCTTCTATGTGTGTCTAGTCACCGTCTCCATTTTTGGATTTTTACAATTTACCTTACTACCTTTCAGTTTGAATGATTCAGTACACCTATGTATTAGTAAAGGTCGTAAATTGGTATAATAGTGATATTGCTAAATCAGTTCGTTTTTTGGTTTATTAGGTATTTTCAATAATGAACCTTTGGAATCGAGCACGAAAAAAAAATTTTAACCCCCCCTTAAAATTTGAGGTTTTACGTTTCAAGATACGTAGAATCCAAAAATCGAATAAAAAAAAATCCGTCCGTCCGCCGTTCGCGGCACTTTCCTTAGTTACCGTGGACCAAAATTAATGAAATTTGGTAAACCGGCCCCATTCGGGGTCCAGTTGTGCCGCGAAGCTTGGCGTTACCGTCTGTCTTCTCTAAGGGTTGGAAAATAGGGGATGAAATTTTCAAACCACAAACCCCCCTGGCAAAGTGTTTGGAAAATCAAATACTGTACTGTCCCTCCACTTGGCAGGTAACCAATAAAATACCTAACTATACTATACTGTCCAACATCCTGGCAGTCATCACCTTGTATTCACATTATACAGCCTACCCCCCTGGCAAAGTGTTTGGAAAATCAAATACTATACTGTCCCTCCACTTGGTAGGTAACTGATAAAATACCTACCTATAATACACTGCCCACCATCCTGGCAACCAAAACCTTGAATTGACATTATACAGCCCATCCCCCTGGCAAAGTGTTAGGTAAATCAAATACCTACTATGGGAGTGAAGGAAGGCGAAGGAAGTAGGTGGTGGAGCGCACGCGCGGTGGGGGTAGCAGCTCGTACGTGAGAGGGGTGGGGTTTGGGGGGATCTTACGGAACAGACGCCTTCAACCCAGATAACCCTCCGTAAAAACACATTCTGTGTTAAAATATTTTTAGCCCCCCCTCAAAATCTGAGGTTTTACGTTTCAAGATACGTAGAATCCAAGAATCGAATTAAAAGAAATAATCCGTCTGTCCGCCGTACGCGGCACTTTCCTTAGTTACCATGGAACAAAGTGTGTTTTTTACTTTCACAAGCTTCCTCAGATAGGTAGGTACTGAATTTCATTAAGAATGAATGATACAACTCTCCGATAATAATAATTACAAGATGGTCGCTGACTCTCGTGACTCTCGTGAAGGTCGTGACTCATTGTCGCCAAGAGATGATTGTGAACCTCGCGGTAGGTGGGTATTTTATGTCAATAGGATCTTTATAGATGGGCGATCTATAGGTAAAGAAAATAATAAACAGTTGTGTAATAATTTGCAGCGTTTTTGTTTTGAAAACGATTTCTCATGCATCTGATGGTGAGCTGATGCTGTTCAATTACATTTTTTTTAAGTTTTAAAAAAAGCTGATGCTGTTCAATTAAATTTTTTTTAAGTTTTCTTCGTTTTTATTTAATGTTGAATAAGTACCCAGCCGTCCAGATCTTGTTCAGGTAAAAATGAACACTCAACTAATAAGCTTAAAAACGGGGTGAAATAACCTGGGTAATCATTCTCGTAATGACTTATAGCTTTGAGGAATTGATGAAACGAAGATGATTTACCGGATAAATAGAAAATATATTGATAGAATACTAATTTTTTCGAGCTCTAGTGATGTGAACAACTGCTGAGCTTTCAATATGTTTTCAGGTAAAAATGAACAAGTCCAATTCCCCTTCACTTTTTTAAATAGGTAACTTTAATTCAAAATCATTCTTGGGAATATTGTCACCTGATATGAACGGATGATAGTATTGACGAATTAAAACGCTACAAATTATTACACAACGGTTTATTATTTCCTGTATAGATCGCCCATCTACAAAGATGCTATTGGCATAAAATACCCACCTACCGCGAGGTTCACAATCATTTCTTGTCAACAATGAGTAGGGTACCTTCTTGTAATTATTATTATCGGAGAGTTGTACCATTGATTCTAAGTAACTAAGCAAGCTTCTGAAAGTGAACAACTAACTTAGTTCGGTGGTATCGAAAGAAAGTTGCATTATTTGAACATTTGATATTTGAACGGAGATTTTGCCTACTCGGGAAGAATTGCGGTTCACACTCATGTTCCTGATATTTTTTCATTCAACCCTCAAGTCCTTACAGGGAGCGAACGGTTGGTCCTAAAACGCTCCGCGAGGTCTCATTAAAAATTGTGTTCTATTTTAAATCTATGGAAAGAATAATATACCTTCCTATTTGAAATTTTCGAGCTAAGGCGTTTTGAAAATTTCATCCCCTATTTTCTACCCTTTAGAGAAGACTAACGGTAATGCCAAGTTCGTGGCACAACTAGACCCCGAATGGGGCCGGTATACTACCAAATTTCATTAATTTCTGACCATGGTAACCAAGGAAAGTGCCGCGTACGGCGTACGGCGCACGGAAGGATTTTTTTAAATTCGATTTTTGGATGCTACGTATCTCAAAACGTAAAACCTCAAATTATGAGAGGGGGTTAAAATATTTTTTTTTCGTGCTCGATTCCAAAGGTTCATTATTGAAAATAATAAACCAAAATGACCAAAACTTCACATGGCTCTCCTGTAAAATTTGTCAAATGTTACTTGTCTATTTTTACCTCTGACCGGAGGAGGTGTACCTACTAACAATTTTGAGTTGTCGTATTCTGGATCAAGTCCCCCAAGATTTCACGACATCGTGAGAGTAAACACATCTCACGCTGCTTTGATCTATTATCTCAGGCACTGATGTTCCAAGGAGTCGATCCACACCGGATTTTAGTTTAATAGCCGACTATGGTGAATAATTATGGGATAGCCTGAGCTTGTGATTTATATGGGGCTCTAGAGCATATAGCTTACCGGAGAGGCATAGCATCCAGCGTTCAGATAGCTTCCCCTCCCTTGTCGTGGTCGAGAGTAATGTAGAATCAATGATGTTGACACCAGCCTGTTGGGTAATATTTTATACATTCTTCCTCAAGAGGAGTTTGAGGGCTACCGCAGATAGTATGCGGTGAGGCAATATCTTCGCAATGACGGGAATGGATGTCCTACGCCGTAGGGAAAATACATGAACTTTTTTTTTTGGCGGATTTTTCAATCAACGACAAACTCAATAACGTCTTCGGTTAGAAATAATGATATGGAACATGTAACTCCAATAACAGAAAATTTCAGAATTTGTACAATTATGTATCTCTCATCGCGATAGCATGTCAAAAGTATGACTATTGCCATCATCCATAAAAATTATTATCGTGATAGCATCACAACTAAACAATAATTGGACAGACTGAAGATTTTTCTGTCATGCGCTCGGGATTCTCTTCTTCGTACATATAAAATAACCCATTCCTAGCAAAGTTGACACAATACGACGAAATTCATTGTATACTGGGGAAACAAAACTCTTGTTGATGAATCAAACTTATGTATCAGGCAACATAATCGTATACCGGTCAACCGATGCGATAGTTCAAAATGAAGGTGTTACGATGCATAAGTAATTGGGCTAGTCCTAGAAGAGGAGCTGAACTGGAAACCCATATGACTATGCTCATGATACAAAAAAAAGTTATATAGGTATATGCAGGGTGGAAGCGAATAAGTGACGAAATTTTTTTCTCTGTTAGTCCGTATCAGAAATGTAGTAAAATGCCGCCAACCGCATATTTTTATCTCAATCCGTACTCGAGATATGATTTTTTGAAGGATTATTCTGGAAAACGTTGTTTTTTCCATTCAAACTCAAATTTATCCGCTTTACATAGTTTAATTTCAACTTTTGACCTAATTTTCGGAATCAGAGTCAAATTCCCTATAAGAGTAGTGTACCTGGATTCCTGAAAAATACCATCCAAAGACTTTCACATCAGCTCAAACATAAACGATTTCGAAATAATAATAATAATAATAATTGAATAATAATAAAAATAAAGCGATTATGCGTCAGTAATCGAGGTTGGCATTTTGTGGACGTGCAACATTGGTATTTACTGGGTAACTATGTATTTTACATGATCACCGAAATGATTTAGTTTAAAAAAATAACTATGACATGTGTGAGTACGCTTCTTTCAGTCCCATTCGGTTCCTTCACTAATGCCGTGTTTTTCAGCACTAGCTCCGAAATAATGGACCAGAAAAAACAGCTATTATTGAAACTAATTATACCATTGGAAAAAGTATTGGATGAAGCAGTTTATGTGAGATTTTCCAGTTCTCAGGATTCTTTTTGGAATAGTAGTCAAGTTTTAAAGATTTTCATAAATTATATTTTTCAAAATTGTCTATGTTTGACCTGATGTGAAGGTCTTTGGATGGTACTTTCCAAGAATCCAAGTACACTATTCTCATAGGAAATGCAACGCTAAATCCGAAAATGAGGTCAAAAGTTGAAATTGAATGAGATAAAGTGGAGAAATTTTAGTTTAAAAGGAAAACACCGTTATATTATATACCTACCAAAAGATTCAATAAAACTAGTTGGATGGGTAAAAATCTACCTTTTCGATAGGCGAATGATTGTGATGTGTGAAGGTGTACATTCAAGTTCATTCAGAGTTTCCCCAAGAGGCACAAGGCACAAGTTGTTTCGTATTTTTGCCCCCAATCATCCCCACTACTGTGTATTCCGCGGGTTCTATATTTTCTAACGTGGGAGTTCTCGAGTATTACAGGTATGTTGATGATCTCAAAACCTTCAGTGCTGTAAGATCCGACTCCATCCGTCACGTCCTCCAGGGAAACCTCCATTCTCCAGTGGATTTGTGTACCTAAAATAAACGGAACCCTGCTAAACGATACTGTGAGAACATTCCGCCACAATCAAACTCCAATCTTGCACGACTACACCACCAACAATGCATCCACTCATACCATCCATGCGTCAACCAAGGATCCTTAGTGATATTTGATCAGGAGCTTGCATACAACCCCCATCGGTGCAACCTCTATTCGGTCGCTGAGGGCTCTTGAGGTCTTCCAGCGCACAAACAAGGATGTGAATACAATCTCCTGGTTCTATGAATCCCTCGTACCCGATTGTGGAGTATAAGTTGATAGTCTCGGTCCCCCACAACACCGTACTCAACAATAAACTGGAACGGGGAAAAAGATTCCTGAGATATGCGGATTTCAGAATTACTATTATTCCCGATTCCCTGCCCAGTGACGAACGCCTGCCGCATTGAATTTCTAGAAGCACAAAAGAACTTACAGATACAACCTTCCCATATAAACTGTTCAACAATGTTGAAGACACCCCCTGATATTAGGAATCTACTTTTCCGTATAAACTTTTACGATCCAGCATATCACACCTCATCCACCAAACTGTTTCACATTCCCTTTCAGGCTATCTAGGCTTCCAAGGCAGATCATAACTATCTACTTGCTCTTCATTAGGAATCGCATCATGTCTGAAATACGTTTTGAATAATATTCGTATCAGGAACAACACGTACATATTTATACAGGTACATATTTACATAGGTATCATATTAAGACGAAAATTATCAAGTTCGAAAAATGATCGTATTCGCCAAGACCAGTGCAGTCGGACCCCCAGGCACAAAGAGGAGATGAGCATGTGGATCAGGAGGGCCTAGATAATTATAGGGGTGGAGCTCGATAGCGGTCAAAATTCTCTCGGGAGACAAATTTGGCACACAACAGGAAAATGTCATCGATCCACAACAGCAACCCTCTGACAGAAATGGAATAGCAAGGAGTCCATACCAACGAACATGGATCATTCATGAATCATGGAGAACAGCAATTGAAAGGATCATGAGTTCTTGTGTTATGAGACACCTAACAAGACTCCTCAAGGTGGTTTATAGAAGCCCTGCTGTTTACTAAGTGAGGATCCCAGCCAATTTCCATATATCCATAAAAGGCTCTCGTCGTTACCATATCACACCTGGTCTACAGGGGTCCCGGGAACCTGAAATTGAGGGATTTCTCTTCATAACAGATCCCACACATTCTTATTCTACTTGCAAAAACCCATCTTTTCCCCATCACAACCTGTTTGGAATCCATCTAAAAGTTAAGCAGATGATGAATTCTGCCAACGGTTTTTTCAGTACCTAAGTAAAAAGGTAAATATAGGTTTCATATTGAACACCTCTTTCTCACTGACCATTTTATACTGATAGTGCTACGACAAAAGGTATTTTTATTTTTGTTGAATTCTAATTAAATTGCCTAGTTAGGCCCAATCCTAGGAATAATGTAGCTGAGGGCTGGGTTGATAAGGTGCGATAGCTATTCGTAGGGTCCTTGGAGTAGGGCTTCTTCGCTTTTGTCATGGGCGTTTAGAATCTGCTACCTACTTAGTGAACATTTCGCAGAAATTGATAGAGTAGTTCCCGAGTTCTGCCTATCACAACTAATTTCAAGTTTGCAAATTCAAGGTGGATTACTGGGTGGATTACAAGGTGGATTACTGGGTGGATTACAAGGTGGATTACTTACTGATCCAATTGCACCGAAATTAGGATATCGTTTAGAAACCAGCCCCAACTACCCTCAGCATTCGCTCCCATTTGGAACCATGAAACCGGTGTTTCAGGAAATTCGCTTCTGATGGGCCGATGGTTATGCAATTTATAAGGGACCATCCAGGGGCTAACCCAGCAATCCCTGAAAATTTCACTACACAGAACCGGGATAAATTGTTCAGAAAGCCTTTCAACTTGAAACGTCTGCTAAGTCGGATGGCAGTATTATATACTCGTAGCTTAATATAACATGGTCGTATAGAATCAGTTACCTAGTGAAAGTTTCACCGAAATTGATCGAGTAGTTATGGAGTTATGCGTATAAAAACAAATTGAAATCGGTCAATTAGGAACTGACAAATCGTAGTTTAAGGTAATTCAGGTTAGCACATGCGCACACGCTGATATTTGTCCGATGGGGATGAAACCAAAATGGGATAATCATGGGGTTAACTTGCACAACTCCTGAGAATTTCACCCAAATCGGGCAATAACTTCATAAATAGTTTTGTCTGGGACAAATTGACTACAGACAGACAGACCGATGGATAGACACGGAACCAAAATTATTCAGGAAGCCTTGAAACGTAAAAAGCAAGTGAGAATTTTGATTTTGAAGGACAACATTTTTTTTCCCTCACAAGTTTAAAATTCTTCTTCTACTCACTTCTACCCCTAACCCGACCCCTGCATCTAACATTTTCCCTTATCTTCTGTAGTGAGGAAGGATTAACAGTCTGATCGCCGAAGGTAGCACTAAAAAAGTTTACCAAAATTGTGGTGATGGGTCGCCTTCCTATCAAAGATTGGCGGTACTGTGGGTCAGCTAAGATTGATGTTTTCTGTGGAATTTGAAATGAATAGGGAATGAAGAAACCAAATTGGCAACTATCACGTCGCAGTTCGTTTAGGTAGTAATAGTAAGGATGAAAGGTTGGAAAGTTACGAGCGTGAAGGGGCAAGTGTTAAGATAGAGGCAATGAGGCCTGTGGGAGCTCTGGGAACTGTGATAGCGTCGGGTGGGGTTACTGCTGCAACTAATCTCATCTTGGATTGTCGTGAAGATACTTGTGACCCTCCCGGGGAGAACTTCTCGGCAGGAGCAGTCACGAAATTTCCCACGACTTCGAAGACTATTTTCGGTGGCAGTGGTTGAACATTGACAGGAAGTCAACTTCGGCTTTGAGGAGATAAATCGTTCACTAGATAAATGAACAAAAAAACTAAAAGAAAATACCTTATACCCTATTATTTAAATAGATTCCTGTGTGGTTTGTGGCTATTACATGGAAGGGTGGTGAGGGGGGGTTACTACCGGTGCGGTACAACTACCCTTCTTACCTAAGTGGAAATTTTATTAGTCAGCTCATAAAACTGAGTTCATTCTTTTGTAGTGTTTTACTTGTTGTGTAATTGCTATCCAAGCATTTATGTCCTGTAATTCTTATTATTTATTCATCCGACATCTCTCATCCGGAGATGCAGCTTCTCTACGGAGGATAACAATATACAAATCGTTGGAAGAATGAAAAATCATTTGACAAGAGAACCTTATAAATATTGTCGTGGATTTGGAAGAACGGTTCGCAGTCAATCAACTTATTATATATTGTTCGGATCTCGGCAACTTCTCAGGCTATATAGATTCATGCAATATGAAATCCTTGACGTACTTGAAGCATTTCATAAGTAAATGATTTTAGAACAAAGATATTCTCACAATTTCTGATCAGCACTCTGATGGAACGATTCCCAAACATAGTAGGTAGAGTTGGATCATGGTTATTTTTTCATATTCTGTTCTCTGTTGTTCGAACTGTTGCAGCGGGTATGTATCGATGAAGTCCTTGAAGGAACAGTATGCTATGACCATGGAAAAATTGTACGGGAGTGTGATAGCCATGACAAACTTTCTTCCACGAAAATGCCAACGCCTAATAGGTGAACAGGTTCTTCCATCTTCCATAATATATATTATCCTAGTTCGGTACCAATGAGATTCTTAAGATTCATCCACGGTTCGTCCAATTGACACACCAATCAAGTATTATTGATCAGACTGATAAAGTTTCTATGTCGAACAAGCCAGATAGCCAGAAGTTTAATAAACTAGAATCCCCGAGTAGTAATGGTAACTAACGACCTCCACCGCCTGGTGTCATTAAGCACAAGTTGGAGTAACCCCATACCTGCGTGCATCGAATTAACCCACCAGAGCGACACCCTCCGGGAATTTATGGAAATGCCATTAACCGCTCGGAGCAACTGCAGAAGAGAATAATCACCGTTGATGAAACTTGATCCAATAACAGTTCACTCTAATAACAGTTACTCCCTTTGAGCCGTGATTTCCTCGGTCCTATGACCCGCAAAACTCCGTAGACAGTGATCAATTTATTACGATGTCGTGAAGCCGCGACTCTATTCGATCTGGAACGCGCTGTCGGGGAGCAACACTGGAGCCAGACTAACTCCTTTGAAATAGTTTGCGGCAAGTAATTAAGTCAGCTCTCTGTTCCGCCCCTCCTGAAATGTAGTTGTAGCGGTTATGTTGCCAACCAACTCGCAAAACTTTGTACTTCACTCAAGAACGTTTATTCAGATAATGGTCAAACCATATAAGATGCCGGAAAGTCGTGAAATCTCTTCAATATCAACTCCCCTAGTTCAAGCTATGTTATTTACTATACCTACTTGGTAAATTGTGGTTAACTACTTGCCGATCTACTTAATTGGTGGTAGAATAGTTGTTGTGAGTTCCTTGATATTGGATACTCAATGATAAATACCCACCACTTTGGACCAATAGTTATTATAAAGATGTTACACATACAACCATACATTATAAGGGTCATTCTCA
>JAEMON010000005.1:14015086-14030165 GCA_030264115.1 Lygus lineolaris
CATTGAAATAGCTTCATTTTCTTCGAAAATTCGCTAAAATGACAAACCAGTGTGTAATAATTTGCAGCGTTTTTACGTTCCACAGCATTCCTAGCAATTTTAGTTCCGTATATGTCTTATCTGTCTGTCTGTTTGTCTGTCTGTGGTCAATCCCTTGTCCCAGGCAAAAGTATATTATGAATTTATGATCCGATTTGATGAAATTTTCAGGGATTGTGCGGATTAGATTACATTCCTATCAATTTCATTGCTATCACTAATCGATTCCTTAAATTAATAATCTATTTGCTATCAGTCACCTGTTTGCAATACGTTCGAATATCATGTTTCTTTCGTATATTACGTAAAGACAAGGCCGGGGCACGTTCTAGCACATGGGGGCAAGATCGCTACGGGAAATCTTCACTAGGACCACTTGTATGTATTATCTTACATCTTTTACATGTTGCAATTCAAGTTGTGATGTTCTAAGCAAGCTGAAAAAATCCTAAGAATCAATACTTTCACAATACAGGTTTTAGTTAGTAAAAATTAATAGGTTATCCACAATTTAATTGTTTTTAGGGTAATGGGTTATCCCCAATTTGAATATTTTATTTGCATCAATTCAGGCTTCATTGAAACTGTTCTGGTACGATTAATTTTGTTTTATTTTTGTCTTGCACGATGTAAAAAATCTCACTAAGCTCATTGATTGACAATAAATTATTATACGATCTTGCCCCAGATGTAAAAAAACAGGAGGAAGTTTGTTTTTGGAGGGCCTCCACTAGTTTTCATTTTTCTTGGTTTGGGGTTGGTAATTCAATTACATTTCATATATATAGGACTGGATTAGAAATAAGTTGAAGATTAAAAAAAAAAACTTGATGAACAATTAGGTAATAAGATGAGAAAAAGTTTTGGAGTGTCGAAGTTGAAATGTAATCCACCCGATGAAATTTATGTAACCGCTCCACCCTAACCCAATTCCATCTAATTTTAGTTTTGTTCAAATGTTGATCCTAATTCATTCAATTTACAGTCACTGAAAAGTATATATACCTACATACAGAGTATTATATGGTGAGATAAAATTCGTCGACACGAATCCCAATTGAACAACCTTAAGGAAACAAATTAACTACTGCGGTAAAGTACAGACCCTAAAAATCTACATCCTCGATAATAACTATATTAGTTAAACGTGACAACCTTTTGTTTCGTCTTAGATGCAGAGGGCCACAGTGCATCATGATAATGACGCATTTCACAGAATTATTGGTAACTCATGTAGAATATTGTTTGATACGAAAATGTCAGACATGTCGTTTACAAAACACCCCCGCCATTCCCTTATATGCCGAGCAATTTCTTAGGGATACCCAGATTGAGATACATACCATCCGAGCCGACGATTCCAGATCTGTTCGGGAGGGCATGAGTGAATACTAAAACGCACGACCTACTGGTTTTGATGTTGGGGTATAACCAAAGCGCCGCGCACGTTATATTGACTTTTGAAAACAACAAAAACTAACACAAACCAAAACTAAAATTATATATCTAGGTAAAATTATATTCTCCGTATTTCAATATTTTATAACCAACAATAAACACTAAAAAACGACGAATTTATATTATTATTAGGTATAAGTATTATTGAATACCCAATGGTTCTCGAAAAAACGATCATTATTGGATGACCTACCCACCACCTAAATCTGGATCTAGTACGAGGTACCAAGTACCAAAACAATAGGGTTGGAGATATTGTCGGAAAGATGTGAAAGTTCAAAATGCGAAAGTGGGACGTTCAAAGGCTTCTGAATAATTGAAAAAAATAAACAAACAAAAAACATGTGAAACCTTATTATAATAGTTTTCTTCAATTTCTTTTCGTATACCTTGTCATTCGAACCTTGAGAAAACCACTTTTGTAGTCTAGTGTAGTTCA
Source organism: Lygus lineolaris (assembly GCA_030264115.1). Taxonomy (NCBI): domain Eukaryota; kingdom Metazoa; phylum Arthropoda; class Insecta; order Hemiptera; family Miridae; genus Lygus; species Lygus lineolaris. Next base: position 14,017,023 of record JAEMON010000005.1, read on the forward strand.
CTTAGGTATTACGGATAAACATCTTGTTACTACTCTGTCTTGGATACCCGGGACACAAAATTTAGGACAAGTTGAATACGGTAGGCTTTTTCGGTTATGACTGATCAGTTTCTGAAGCTCGAACGACCTCTTTTCAAAAGCTTATAACCCGAAGTGCAGTTTTGCAAGCTGTGTACTCTTCCAAAAATGCGTCTAGAATACCTGGTAGAATACCGAACATTTTTCGAAAGGGCAAAGGACACCTAAACTTCCTTCACAGTGCACAAGTTCGGTCGTTCGATCGTGATTGAACGAGTTCTTCCTCAGTTTGGAGTTCTTTCGAGTTCTTCCTCAGTGGACTCAATGTGGCGTATTTATTAATAAATAACCACAATCAAGAGGAGCACTCTATAAAATCCTACGAACAGGAATATATAAACCAGAAGAAGAAAGAAGAAAGAAAAAATAAGAAATTATACATAAAGCCACAAACGGGAAAATTTACTCGCGATCGCGAGCGACGAGACCGCGGGTAAAAGGACGACCACACAGACCCCGCAACATCGATCGAGAGAAGAAAATAAATTCTACGAGATCACAACAAAAACATTAAGGACGAACAAGATACGAGAAAACTAAGACAGGCAAAATTCTACAAACAAGAAATAAATAATTAATACAAAAGTAAGGACCCTCCGAAACGACGAGAAAAGACCGAAAGAGATAATAGAGAAACGCGCGGGGAAACAACACACCAGCCAACTCGAGAACGAAGACAGAAATTGAAATTCTAAATAATAGAACAAAATGGCCGACGAATAAAAAAGCATCTATCACTCTTCTAAAGAGGAGAAATATATTATGAACGCATCTAAAAACAAACAACCCTATACATCTAGAAGAACAGAGGATGTATAATTCAAGAAAATATAAATACAAGCCGGCTTACGTGCAGCGGCCGCGGGAGGAAGGATCGTGTGACGCCCAGCGGGCGTCAGCATATCGGCTTACAAAAAATATCTCAGCTATTTCTGGGCCGATTTTTATGAAACTTCGCACACGCCCTCTTGATAAAGTTCCGAGACTACTCAACCAAGAAAATTGAAGAATGCATCATCTGTAGAGATCCAGAAACATGTAGGAACACTTACACATATACACCAGATAGGGACCCTGTGCCCACTGCCTCGTTTTCGAGTCTATATCGGGGCCGCGCAGGGATTTTTCCAAACACAGGGGACAGCCTCCGGTCACTGGCCCTTTTAAAGGACCTGTGTGGCGTACAGGAGGATTTCAGGATATCTCTCCTTCCTCACAAAGGTATTTTTCACCGCGGTTCGTACCCTCATACGCTGCATACGACTACAGGACGCAGCTACAGCCAGAACCTCATGGACCTAGATTTCATCGGCCCACAGTGGATCCATATACGACGCAGTACACTAACCCCGCAAGGACAGATCCTACACTCAACTCGGTTCAAAGGGGGTTCAATTCACACAATAGGGAAACTGATCCCAAAAATAACAAAAATAAGTACGAGTACAGCGGTAGTTCCAAGAATTTCTACTACCATCTTACATATATATTATGTGCCTTCCCACATCTCAGCCATTTGCTCCGTTAGGGTGATCCAATTAATTTATTGCTCATCACAAGATAATTGGTACGCAGCCCTTACTAATGAGCATTTGAGAGTAATTAAGGTGAAATTACCTTCATTGGCGATACGTGTCGGGATTCTCCCCGAGGAACGGAGGTTTTCTGTGCGGGAAAATTGTTGATGTGAAACTTTGAGTCTCTTTCGAAGTTGTGGAAGGTCATAACGACATTTTCGGAGAGTTAACTGAGGTTATTTGATTTCGCGATAGAAGTAATTGAGTTACCAAAGTGCCTGACTTGGACGGTCGAATCGGAGTGAGACATGCCGCCCGATTTGATGGTGTCTTTTGCCTCATATTTAATTTCACAAACAGTCTCCTCTCTCATCACGAATTTCACCCACATAGCGGAATTTTTAACTAAATTAACGGATATGAAAGATCACTGGAAACCTTGTGATTATTTCAGTTCAAAAGTATGGATCAAATTGTACCTGTTGTAAAAAATGCGGAAACATTCGATGTTCGTATCTACAGTAGATACTGATATATAAGGAATTACGCCTCGTTGAAATTCATTTGGTAGTGTTTTGACATTATATTTTCTGTGTATGTTCCGTCTGTCTGTACCAATCAGCATCATTGAATTCCACGTTCATTCTCCGATTCATGCTATTTTAAGCCGATCAGCACCATTATTTTAGCTCTATTTTTCTCTTCAGCTTGCTCGACTTCACGGTCATGCACGGAGATCATTCGATCTTTGAATTAGTCTAACTAGACTATCATAAACTTTTCAAATCAGAATTTGAGAGGTACTTTCTGTGGAGGGGGAGGGGTTTATCCCTGAATTTTGACGAAGATTTAGGATAGTGACAAATAATGGTTTTGCCGCAGATTAATATGTATTCCAACTAATCACCGAATTAACCTATGCAACGCACAGGTTAGCCAGGTACATTATCATAGGTTCATAAGTAAAAAAGTACCATTCATGTAGCATGAGTTGGTGAGCGAATTTTCAAAGAATAATTCTAACCGATTTTGTAGGTGATTCTTATACCTACTCGTAGGAAATTTCACGCTGATTCCGAATATACCATAATATCTTCAGATGTTTAGGATGGTATTTCACACCAAAAACATCAAAAACCACGTTTTTTAGCAATTTTTTTATTTTCAATAATGAAATTTTACCCCCCCCCCCCCCCCCCCCCCCCCCCCACCCCCTCAAAATTTGAGTTTTACGTTTCAAGATACGTAGAATCCACAAATCAAATTAAGGAAAATTCGTCCGTCCGCCGTACGCCGTCCGCCATTCGCCATACGCGGCACTTTCCTTAGTTACCACGGACCAAAATGAATTACATTTGGCATGCCGGCCCCATTCGGGGTCTAGTTGTGCCGCGAAGCTTTGCATTACCGTCAGTTTACTCAAAGGGGTGGAAAATAGGGGATGTAATTTTCAAAACGCCCTAGCTCGAACTTTTCAAATAGGAAGGTATATTTTTCCATCGATTTAAAATAGAACACAATTTTTAGTGTCGAGTGAGACCTTGCGGAGCGTTTTAGGGCCAACCGTTCGCTCCCCGTAAGGACTTAAAAATTGAACGAAAAAAAGAGAAGGAACACGAGTGTGAATCGCAATTCTTCCCGAGTAGGCAAAATCTCCGTTCAAATATCAGCTGTTCAAATGCAACTTTATTTCGATTCCACCAAACCAAGTTTGTTGTTTACTTTCAGAAGCTTCCTTAGTTACTATAAAATTCCATTAAGAATGAATGATACAACTCGCCGTGATAATAATTACAAGAATATACCTACTCATTGTCGCTAAGAGATGATTGAACCTCGCGGTAGGTGGGTATTTTATGTCAACAGGATCTTCTTAGATGGGCGATCTATACAGAAATTATAAACCGTGATGTAATAATTTGCAGCGTTCTTGACTCTAAATCTCCAAAATTTGACCCCTCGGAGTATTCCAAAAATTCTCGCCAACGAACTCATCCTTACAGTTGATAATGTTGTTAGAATGGTCTGATGATTTCCATGAAGAAAATTGTCAGAAATTCGCATTACAAACATTTTGAAGCCATTGCAATAGCTTCATTTTCTTCGAAAATTCGCTAAGTAATGTAAGATCAATCCTACATAAATATAACTTTTCCTAATAAAGTACATTCTAACTAGTATGACACATCAGATAGTGTTGACACTTCTACTAGGTTGCCTTTTTATTTCTCACTTGTGAGTCATACCAGTATGATGTATAAAACCGAAAGCTTAGTTTCGGGTATACAGGACTTTTCTGTAAGCAGTTTTACATACGTGTTACTGGAGAATAATTTGGAACTGTATGCAGCAAATAATGGAGATGACTAGGATGGTTTATTTTAATTACCTATGTTTTCCTACATCATGGATATCCCGCAGAGTAATTATGTCTCATGTAACTGAGCTATATAGGCACAGCGCGCATGCAGCTGCGCTGCGCATTTCCTCCAATATGTCATGAACCCTAACCAAAAAATTGGAGGTAGCCTACAACAGTGTGGATTTACTATATGAAAATGTAGTACTTGGGTAGATCTCAAGAAAATATTTCTCGGGTGTCCAAGCGGGTGTGATTTACTCCCTCAATAATGAAAAGAAGTGTACTTATAGGTAAAGTAATCCAGTATCAAACCCATGAAGCACCTTCTCGAGTTCATTCCTCAACTCGCAACAAGTTTCAGATAAAATCGATTACGGTATGCAGCCATGAAATTCACTGAAGAAATATTGAGCTTACAACCACAATTTCTAAACATTTCATCGGAATCGGATGCTAATTTGAAAGTTTCGCAAGCAATTCAGTTTCAAGATTCCTGGATGCAACTAGATAGACGGATGATCTTGGCTCTTTCGGTTTTATTGGGCTAATTAATTTTACATTCAACCATATATGAATAAACTCAACAGCGCCCAGAAAACCTGGAACTTTCCTCCACTCAGAACCTCAGGGGATTGTTTCATCCAGAACTTCTGTTCCCGACAGGACTACTCTGATTCCTTCAAGAGAATTAATTTGTCGTTTGTTTGAAGAAAAAAAAAGAAGTTATTTATAAGTCCCTTATTTTTAAAATTATTCCTAGACACGGTAAGATAGAAAAGAAGCAAACATAACCTTAAAAAGTTTGACGAATCAGGATCAATGATTTGTTAAAGGAAAGGTTTCATAGTGTCCGACGATCTGAGATATTCAAGAATGGTGTGTGTAGTTACAACTGGTAGATTTCATTCACGGAAGAACGCTGTGAGTCATGATGACGGTGAATCACCGGACACGAAACAAGATAAATGAAGATCGCGATCCTCCTAAACCATGGCGCAGGGAAACTATGGTGACGAATATTTGGGAAATTTCAACCGATTTATTCATTCGTTTTACGACATTAAATTGAAAGCGCGGAGACGGATCGAAATTCTTCTTGGTTTTGTTTTATTCTGTCGTTGGTTCAAGATCATTCGGCTTGCCTAGTTTTTCATGCATTATGTAAAAAAAAAAAATATAAAAATGAAAGAAATAAAGCAAACTCCAATCCATATGCTTTAAAGACGGGTAGCCTGGGGAAGACCAAGAACCCCCGTGATTCATTATAGTAAGAGAGAAGCAGGGTAGAAGGCAGAAAGGTGGAGAGCAAGCTGCCAGCCGAACAAAACAATGCTGATCGTTAATCAAGATGGCAGAGGCGAGGCGAGTACCAGGTGTACTATAACCCTGGCTCCCATTCTTCAGCACATTCACCAGTCACCACTCTCTAAACTCCAACCCATACGTGTTGTTGTTGAGCCGCTGTGCGTTCTTCGTTTACCAAAATGCGATCAGGACTGATATTCTCTTTTGAACTCTGCGGTTAGTATGGGATCTTCGGAATTTCGCCTGGTTGTCCAATTTTCGTCCGTGCCTTATATCGAAGGGACAAATACGGCCGGACGATATGCTGAACAGTGGTAATACAGACCTGAGATAGAATGGGGAAAGTTCCGTTATCTCAATAATTCATTTGCTAATTTAGGTACCTACCCATTAATTTGTTATGTAGAAAATAATTTTTTCATTTATAGTAGGTAAACTTATACTAGATTTTTAATACCATAATTATCAAGTGTTGTGATCATATACCTATATTTATGATAACCATCGTTATTTTATCATTATACAATCGTTGATAAGTAACTATGTGCCAACACAGCTCTTGCTTGGTAAAACGGGCTCCGCCCACCACCAAGCAATAGTTGTCAATGCGCGTGATTTATTGTTAATTTTGTTGTTCCGAGAATAAATTCATTTCATTCATTCATTCATCATATTTCCGCCTAATTTGAGTGACGAATTATAGGCGACTCAGTAAAGGGTTTTGTGTTTCTACCAGTCCTTTAACCCTAGAACGGTACACTACGTAAGTTTTACGTGTGGTTGGGGAAGTTCTGCCTCCACCGCCTCTCCTTAAGCAGTGCCTTGGGAAACAAGTAGTGAAGTGGTGCGAAACTGTGAAAGGTGTCCTGGGATTAATTAGACCACGTGACAGCAGTTGATTGATAAGCCTACCACGTCATTTTTACGTAGTGTACTAATAAACGTAAATTTTTCGTAACTTTGCCATGCCTACAAGGTAGTGAAAAGTTCCATTCATGCAGCGTGGGTTGATGAGCGAATTTTCAAAGAATAATTTTAACCGATTTGGTGGGTGATTCTTATAGGAAATTTCACGCTGAATCCGAATATACCATTTGTTTCGATGTAAAACAAATTCCTTCGAAGTGTAGCTCCAACACGTCATTTTTACGTAGTGTACCAACAACAGACCAGTTTTGAAGTGTACCGTTCTAGGGTTAAAATCTAATCATGCGTTCGTAAACAAGATTCATTGTGGATTCCACATGAATTTGAGGCTATCGGTTATCGATTCAGTGAACATTTATAGCAACCTCGTTGAAAAAAAAAAAAGCTTTGCTAAAGAGCGGGAAAAATGTGGTCAATGAGAAATCATATCTAGAGGTCGGAGGAACAGTGAGGTAATAACAGTAAACTTCTATAACGGGAAATCTTCGTAACGACCACTGAACCGAAGGCGCGATATTCTAATACCGTCGATTCTTTCCAAGGCAACCAGTTGTGGTGGAATCGTATTAAAGCCTATCCCTCCCCATTGCTACCACCTCCTCAATCCTCCAGACCCTCCATCACTTCTCAATCCCTATAGATCGGGACTATCGTTTTCCATAAGTCAAAGCTGGGCTTTTGGGCGGCGAATCCTTTTCAGGGTTGCTATATAATTTCACAGGAAGAGAGAGAAAGAGAGGGAGAGAGGGAGAGAAAGAGAGAGAGAGAGAGAGAGAGAGAGAGAGAGAGAGAGAGAGAGAGAGAGAGAGAGAGAGAGAGAGAGAGAGAGAGAGAGAGAGAGAGAGAGAGAGAGAGAGAGAGAGAGAGAGGGATGGAGGATAACAAGGAAATTCTATTCGCATTATACCGAATAAAATAAATAGATACTTGGGGAAAAAGTAATGACAAATTTTCGATAACCTCACTATCTGGCGTTCACCTTTCGTTTTTAACGATTATCACCACTTGGTTCACCTATCCATCCGATCTGAATTATTTGACTGATTACCTACTTCAATTCTTATTCTGGAAACTCTCCTTGAAATTTTGTAATAGTCTGCAGAATAGGTAGAGAAAAGCATCTAGTGTCAAAGTATATTATTAAGTTTACATAAGTTTGTCACTTAGGCATTAATAGTTGTTTTTGTTGCTAATTAATTATGTTGTTAGTGAGAACCAAATATATTATATTCTTTTCCTTCACATACCGCTGCTCCGACCCTACGTCAGGTTCGTCTGTTCGTGTTGGTTGCAACTAATTGCCGGTGTTCAGAGAAAAGAGTCACATGTCGAGTTAAGACGGTCATATCGTCATCATATGAGAGCACAGAGTAACGGCGACAACTGCATGAGAGCGATTAAGTGTTGGATTGTATTTTCAACCAACTTCAAAAAAGAAGGAAGCTATCTCCTGTTCGATGTGTGAGCGTCTTTTTCTTAATTTTGACGGTAAGAATTCAACTCGAACAACGACTCCAAGTTTTGTCACCTTTACAAAAATACATATATTAGTTTACCATTCATGGATCAAGACCAACATTCATGAGTTGCGTACTAGCACTACCGAAGGTATAGGAAGCTATGTATTCGTGCAAGATGTATATATAACCCAGGATTGTCTTAGTTAGCTCCCTATACGGTCCCCTATCAATTTTATTGCCGTCGGACCACTAGTAGCAGGTTTCTGATGGTTTCTGAGTTCCTAATAGACTGAGTGCTCTCCAATTCTGAGGGTAGTTGGCGGCTGGCTGCAAAACAAGCGCCCTTGCATTTCGTCACAATTGGATCAGTAATAGCTACTGCTCAAACTTGAAATTTTTTGTTATTGACATAATTAGGTATGGAACTTTGTCATCGATTCTGGTTAAATTTCACTAACTGATTCTATGAGTACATTTTACAAAAGTGAGGAAAAGTGAGGAAGGTTTTCAAACTGAGGGAGCTTCTCAAAGTGAACGATCGGTGAAATCGGAAAAACATTGCTTCCGGTCAGCTGATCTTCGAACGGGGATTTAGCCAATCGGGAAGATTTGCGATTCACACTCGTGTTTCTGATCTTTATTCGTTCATCCCTTAAGGACGGTTACTCCTAAAATGCTCCGCGAGGTCTCATTCGACGCTAAAAATTGTATTTTATTCGAAATCGATGGACAAAATATACCTTCCTATTTGAAGTTTCTGAGCTGAAGCGTTTTGAAAATGTCATCCCCTATTTTCTATCCCTCGGAGAAGATTGATGGTAACGCTATGATTCAGGGCCTAAACTAGGATAGGAGAATGGTACATATATGTTTTCCATCGATTTAGGAAAGAACACAATTTTTACCGTCGAATGAGACCTCGTGGAGAATTTTAGGGCCAACCATTCTCTCCCTGTAAGGACATAAGGGGTGAAGAAAAAAGAGCAGAAACACGAGTGTGAATCGCAAATATTCCCGAGTAGGCCAAATCTCCGTTCAAACATCAGCTCTTCAAACGCTTCCTTAGTTACTGAATTTCGTTATGAATGGATGACACAACTCTCGGATATCAATAATAATAATATTATTACAAGTAGGTACCTACTCATTGTTCCCAAGAAATGATTGTGAACCTTGCGATTTAATTTAAGGTAGGTAGGTATTTTATATCAGTAGGATCTTAGATGGGCGATCCAAACAGATAATAATAAACCGTTGTGTAATAATTTGCAGCGTTTTTTTTCCAATTTCAACAGGTCAAGTTTCTTGTTCACTCCTATAAGCTTCCTTAGTTACTCAATAACTAATGAAAGACCTACTACAACTCTCGGATAATATTACTTACAGGTATGTAGATACTCTTATAGATAGGATCTTTACAGATCTATATAGAAAATAATAAACCGTTGTGTAATCACTTGGAGCGTTTTTATTTGATTTTCAGATTCTACATATCCTGAAACGTAAAACAACAAATTTGTAGGGGGGGGGGGGGCGGAGGTAAAACAAATTGTGTGCTCATTATTGAAAATAATAAACCAGAATATCGTTAATTGGGTGGAAGCATCCTGTATAAGAATAAACAATGAAAACCATAAAGCATTCAATATTATCTTCTAGGATCACGATCATTCAGAAGGGGAATTCCTGAGAAGAATTCTTCTTCCGGACTGAAAACCTATGAAGGCTCGGAAAATGATGTGAAGAGCCCTGAAGGCACAGGAATGGCTATAATCCTATTACTCGAGAACTTGCAAAGACTCGTCGCCGCACCCGAGCAGACGCCTCTAAGCCTCTGCACGAGGTGAAAGCTCAGTTTGGTACTTTCCGAATTTTCCGAGTCAAAATGAAACTTGCGGCAATTTTTCACAATGATGAATTGCGTAGCACCGTATCAGCTTCAGTTCTCGACGGTGACGAATTTTATACCCGTTTTTTATTTGTGATAATGGACTAGACTCGATAATGGACTCAGTTGTGTTCGAGCCTCCGAACAGTTCAGATCAGTGTCCGTGTCGTTGCCTGTTCGCGTATTATCTCTATTCGTGCCGAGGATTGTCAAGAGTGCCGCAAGCCATGAGTTCGATCACTTGCAATATTTGTAAGGTGAATGTGCCTTTAACTGATACAATCAAGTGTTCCGGCCCTTGTGGTGGTAATTTCCACTACAAATGTAGCGGCACCACAGAGTCATTCTTTAAAACCAGATCTGATAAATTGAAATGGGAATGTGAAAACTTTAAAGCCGTTCCACCTCAAAAGAATCTGCCCGCCACACTTGGCGATATCAACTTGATACTTTCCTCAATTGAAGAATTGAAGGAAAAAATTGATAAATTTGATAACCTTGAGGTTTCGACGAATGGTCTACAAAGATCTGTTGAATTTATGTCCTCTCAGTTTGAAGAATTTAAAAGGGAAGTGAGGGAAGTCCGGGAAACAGTAGCGGTATTAAAGAAGGAAAATGAGTCTCTCCGTGAAATTGTTTCATCCTTGCAAATCACAACTGATGCTCTTGAAATGGACAGCAGGCGATGTAACTTCGAGATATTTGGCGTTCCTGAGACTTCGAACGAGGAGTTGTCTGATGTTGTCAACCTGATCGCCGAGAAACTGGAAACTCAAATACGTATCTCTTTTGCATTTCGTGTAGGCACTAAAGATAGGGCTAATTCGAGAAAGATATTGGTCATGGCTGTTAGTGAGGAGGATAGAATAAAAATCTTGAAAGCAGCAAAGAAGAATAAAAACCTGTCGGCGTCTAATTTGTTTTCTTCATGGCCTAACTCGCGAATTTATGTGGACGAAAATCTCACAAACTTTCGGAGGGATCTTCTCATGAAGACTAAAGCTGTTGCCAGGGAAAAAGGTTATAAGTATGTTTGGATCAGTGATCTCAAAGTGTTCGTGCGTAAAGAGGATGGTTCTAGAGCTATTAGAATTGGATCTGTTGCTAATCTCGGCACTCTATAGTTATTATAACTTGATTATTCAAACTGACATAAACAGGGTTATAAAGGAATATAAATATTATATCTAATGGGCGAAAAACTAATTAGTGCTTTAGATTATTCTATTGCTGATTACGAGTGTAAATCGTATGACAGCTTTGATACCCTGAAATGTAACGTAGATCTTGAAAACAAATTTACTATTTTCAATCAAAACATTGGTAGCTACAATAATAATTTCCATTCCTTTCTGGCTTGGCTTGAATCTAATGAATATATTCCTGATGTGATTGTATTGACGGAGACTTAATTATGGTGAATCAGCTCAAGAGAGTTTAGTTAATATCCCTGGTTATGATGTATTAGTTCTAGTAAGTGGAGACATAGGAACGATGGGATAATTGTGTACAAAATAAATTTCTACAAAGGTGTTGCTAAACAATTAAACTTGGAAGGAGCAAGTGCGATGATTGAGATATCTTTGGGACGTCAGAAATGTGTTATTGTTGCTGTTTACAAATCTCCTAGTGGTGATCTTGCGTCTTTTATGATAAGTTTGGAGGCACTACTCGTTGGGTTCGATAGGGAGCAGAATGTAATATTTACTGGTGGCATTAACATCAACACTTTGCTGCAGAATGATTCAAATGTTGATAGTTATAGTCAAATTCTTCTATCTCATGGTTTTGAGAATTTAATTACGGAACCGACTAGAATATTTAACTTGCATTGATCATATAGCGTTGAAGTCGAGTGGAGGGTGTATATTCCAGCGGTGATCCGTTCTACAATTACTGATCATTACTTAACCTTGGTAGCCTTGAATGTTTCTGCACCTAAACCCAGTAGTAGAAGCATTTTAAGCTATGACACTGTTGACTATGTTAAACTGTTGGATGTTTTAAGTAGGGTAGACTGGAGTTCTGTTCTCGATAGCACAGATGTTGATATAGTAGCGGGTTTGTTCATAGATAAATTACAACGTTGTATTACCGGTGCTTCTAAGCGTGTTATTACTAGCAATAAAATGAAAAAAATGACACCTTGGATCACAAACGGAATTCTTAACTCCATGAAAATTCGAGATAAATTGGGAAAAACTTTGGTGAAGCAGCCAATCAATCTGCAAGTAATGAGAAGGTTCACATACTATAAAAATATAATAACAAGTCTAAAAAGGTGTGGGATGTCCTTAAGATGGCAATACGTAGGAATAAAAAGAACGACAATTGTCCTTTGGTTGATGAGGAAATGAAGATTACAGGTTCCCTAGGGAGGTTGCAAGGGCTAAAGCATGAGTGGAAAACTCAACGAATTTTTCTGTAACGTCGGTAAAAATTTGGCCGATGGGGTTAAATGCGTTAAATTTCCCACCCCTTCTAGTCCTTCTCTGGTTCGTGCAGAGACCGTCTTTGTCATTCCTTTGCTTGCTCCAGAGGATGTATTGAGAATAGTCGCTTCTATGAGGGGAGGTAGTGCTCCGGATGTGGGTGGTATCTCCTCCGATCTCGTCAAATCTGTGATTCCTGTAATTATTGCTCCAGTACATCAATTGTTTCCGTCCAATATCTATGTTGTCAGTTTTTCCAAAATTATTGGACGATGGCTGAAGCAGCATTTGTCAATTTACTTAGAGTCAAACGGATTGTTGACAGCGAGGCAGTATGGGTTCAGACATGACAGGAATATAAAAGACGCGCTATTCGATTAAGTAAATGACATTAATGGAGTGCGGGATGAAGCCTTGAATGGTTTGATTGTATACTTGGATCAAGCCAAGGCTATTGATGCAATCGATCGATCGCTATTGCTGGAACGTTTGGAAGCAATTGGAGTCGTAGGAGCGGCTCTGTCGTGGTTTCGTAGTTATTTGTCCGGTCGAATGCTGGTGGTCACAGTCGAGGGGGAACTGTGCACTGAACGCCTATGCGAGTATGGTGTAATCCAGGGAAGTACACTTGGCCCTTTATTATTCCTTATATACCTTAATGGAGTAGCAAGTGTACCAATTAAGGGCAAACTTTATCTGTTTGCAGATGATGCAGCTATTCTGATTAAGGGCACGGATTGGGGTAACATTTTTTCGGATATGGAGTGTGATCTTAGTCGGCTGCACAGATAGTGTTGATTCGATACTTGCGATATTTACTCATATCGATAAAACATTCCGATATTTCCGATATTTTTATTCGATAACGGGCTTTCGATATTTCATCGTTATCGATTAAAAATTTGCGATATCGAAACAATATTAATAATTTCTGATGGATTATTTAATCTGAATTTTTTAGGGCTGTACACATTAAAAGTGGGGTGTGTTGCAATTGCAAGATGCAAGCTGAACGATAAGAGAAGGATATTATAAATATGCTACTATCAACTATCGAATCGAGCTTATCAGCTCATCACTTTTATCTTATAGCATCACTGAATTGGAGTTTTAACATTGAAATAAAATTTAGCTAAATAAAATGTAAATATTTGTAAAGCTTTGGTGGTTTTTT
>JAEMON010000005.1:14031165-14057734 GCA_030264115.1 Lygus lineolaris
ATGGGTGATTCTTATAGGAAATTTCATGCTGATTCCAAATATCTCTCTTCTTTCACCAGGTCCCAATACAAGAAGCAAATCATGTCCTGGCTTTTGAGGGAGGGGAGATCTAATATATTGTCTCATGTTACCAGTGTCTATTATAATCGCTAACCAGTCACAACACTTTTTCAACATTTCAGGTTGATACGTAGATACATATTAAATTATATCATTTTCCTTTTTAATTTGAATGTATAATTATAAGGGTAGCTAATTTACACGAGTAGTGCGGAAGATCTGTTCTGAGAATAGCAAATTAAATTAATAACTGGTGTTAATCTAATCAACCTAGTGCCAGTCTTCTAGTAGGCTTGAGACTCATGCTCAACAACACAGGCATTGCCTACAGTTGAGCATTATTATTCAAAATTAACCTAAGGTACAGATTTATTTTGTTCTGAATGTATTTTCTTTTTTGTAGTGTTCCATACCAGTTGTATATTTTTTGTTTCATTATTCATTGAATAAACATACATACATTCATTCATTCATTCATTCATTTCATTTATTAATTTATTTATTCATTCATTCATTCATTCATTCGTTCATTCATTCATTCGTTCATTCATTCATTCATTCATCCATTAGACATTGAGTGGAGAATTATCAGTTTTGGCGATCGGGCCTATAAAACGCCTTAAAAATAATGGCATTGGCTTAGCATGCTACTACAAGTTAATGTTAGAAATTACTAATCCACACACTTTAAATTAAAACAAGAAGTACACCAACCCAAAACCGAAAAAATACTTATAAAGAGGGTAAATTTACCCTCCAGGAAGTTTTCTGAGGGGTTTTCTATAAATGGTAGTTCGGAGCCAACGTAGATTAATTTGCAACTGTACCATCTTGGGAATGTTTTTCTTGGGACTTGATTTTTAGATCTTCTCACCCTCACATTAATGCTACACAGTTTATCATATTCAATAACAAACCTTTTGGAACGAGCGCGAAAATATTTTTGTTGTTCACCTACGTTGAATCCAGAAAGCGGAATGGACACGCAGTAAATTATTATTCAAAGGTTTATCATTTTCTGTTTTTCAAGGTGCCCACCATTTTTACTTCAGTGGACAGGACCACCCTTATACAAGTCTTTAAAGAATATAAGGGCGGCATATTTAAGAGGACAAACTCAAACACCCGAACGGGATCTAAAACAAACTTGGAAATAGCTTTTAGGACAACCTCGTTCGCGCAGAGATCACATAGATACAGGGGACTCCAGCTTTTTAATGATTCGTCAGAGCATATTAAAGGAAGCGCATCGTTATCCGTATTCAAAATTAATGAAAAAAGATACTGTGCTTTTGTTTCCAGAATTTGAGATGATGTTCTGTTTAGTTATTTTTACATTACAACCTTAGATTATTTAGTGGACTGAGAATATATAGTTCTTGAATGTTCAGTTTTGGGATGGATAGAAGGATGAACCATTGAGTTTAATTTTTTTAAGTCGCTACAACTGCTACTACCAGCAGATGTTTTACTTAAGGGTGGTTAGTAGTATTTAGTTATTGTAATGAGTAATTTTTTGAAAAAATTAATAAGATTATTCGTTTTAATTAATATCTCTGAAAATGTCACCGAAATTAGTTGAGTAGTTCCAGAGTTTTGGCCATAAAACGCAAAATCCAAAATCAAAATTGCTCAGTAGATATATTACCGCAAGAATCATGTTGAAACTCGAAGGTGATTAACCAACTGCCCTGCGAATTTAAGGAAAACAGGTCAATTAGGAACTGAGAAATCTGAAATTAGTCGAATAGTTCCGGAGTTGAACCCTATGAAAACAAATTTAAAGTTTGCACTTGCTCATTAGCTATTACTGGTAAAACCGTGATGAAATTATTAGATCCTGAGTCAGCCCTCAACTACCCTCTCCGAGTTCGAGCGAAATCAGTCCATTAGGAACTGAGATATTGTAGTTTAACGAAATTCACGTTTGCACCCGTACACACGCTACTGGTGTTCCCATGGCGATGAAATTCATAGGGGACCCTCTTGAGTCTGACTGGCGGAGTGATCCCTGAACATTTCACAGAAATTGCTAGTGTAGTTCCGGAGCTACGCCTATGACAACAAATTTCATGTTCGCGCTTGCGGAGTAGCTATTAATTATCCAATCCTGACGAAATTCATAGGCAATCGTCTTGGAGGCATCCCCAAACGACCCTCCAAATTTGAGCGAAATAGGTCAATTACAAACTGAGATACCGGGGTTGCAGGAAATTCATGTTTTCGCAAGCGCTCACACTGCTAGTAGTCCGACGGCGAAGAAATTGATAGGGCACCGTCATGAGGCTAACCCACACAATCCCTGACGATATCTCCACATTTGGACCATAACTTCATTATGGTTTTGCCATAGACAAGGAACTGACCAAAGACAGATAGACTGACAAGGAACCGAGATTGTTCAGAAAGCTCTGAAACGTAAAAAGAAATTGACTCTTTAGGTTCTGGAAACTTAATATTATATGCCTTTACATAAAATAGTAGGTGCACAGTAAATAGAAAGTAAGTATTCAACAGTTTTTCAAACTTTCCACTGTTATTGAGCGATCAATTTCAAATCAGGTTTCGGAATTATTTCTATTATTCGATTCTGAAGAACCGTCAACTCTTCAAATCTATTTTCGTTCTGAACTTCAAATTTATTTCAAAATATTCAAATTTAAAAATTTAAGATTTTTGAAATTCAAGATTTGATCGTTCATTGTTCATCGATCGAGATTTGATGGCCACGAAACCACGAAACCATGAATAAACTTGGTGAATTATTAGCTGAGAAAAATTGAAAAACTGTTCAAAACCCGGGTACATTCTTAATACCTGCAATACAATTAAAAAAATATCGATCCAACTTTGTGTAAAAACTTCTTCTCGAAAGTTCTTTGTTCTTGGAAACTTCAATTCGAGTGAATGAATAATTTATTGCAGAAGAAAAAAAATCTCAGAGGCGAGTAGAAGATAAAAGGTCAAGTCGCGGTCTCCTAAACTGAGGGCGGGGAACATATTTCCCTCATTTCCCTCTCCCTTCACATAATACGCCGCATTATGTTGATTTAGTGAGACCGCTGCGACGCTTCCCTCTCCATAGTTCCCCGGATCCTGCCTTGGAAATAAATATACGAGCAGCTCACATTGTTTCCGCCGTTTTGGCTCGGACCCAAGTCCTCTGGTGCAGGCCAGACGAATGGCAAGGTTGCAGTAATGGGTGACGTCCGCCGTGGAATTGGGGGAAGATTACTTCAAACATGACATTCAGGAAACAGCAGCGGGAACTAACTATTGGAAATGTTCTGGAAACGAAGAGGTATCTTAGAAAAGGGAGGTATAGTGGACACTCACCCAAAAGTGAGACACTTGGTTTCGAAAATTCAAATAATAAAACCTAGAACTTCCAAAAACACGTTAAAATTCATATATTGATATATGATTATTATACTCTTATCTCTTATCAGGATTGCAGGTAAATCTATACCAACTATGCCAATTATCTAGAACTTTTCGAAGATGAATGAACTGAAGAATGTAACTGCGGAAGCCCTCTCCCGGAAGATACCCTACCACTCGCTTATTTTCCATCTCCCCACCCCAAAGTGGGGCCGATCCGGAAAAGAACTACGCTCCGCTCCAAATTTATAGGAAATTTGGGGCTGATTCCGTGTCTACCCCATGTTCCTATACACATACAATATCGAATTAACAGCGCAAATATCTAAAACCTCAGAAAATTCACGTTTTTGACCATTGAAACAGCCCAAAATTACTTTTGTATAGAAGATAAGTGGAAGACCAGAGATACCTGCGTCAAATGAGACCAAAGCCATATCACCTTACACAGTAACCATGATTTTTCAAAGTTTTCCTTTGTTTCGTTCGTGACTGAAAAGTCGAGGAAATGGAAAAGGAGCGAACATTTCTTCTTTAAATTCTCCGCGAGGTCTCATTCGACCCTAAAAATTGTATTCTTTCCTAAATCGATGGAAAAAACCTCATATTTGAAGTTGAATAGCTAGGGCGTTATGAAAATTTCATCCCCTACATTCTATCCCTCCTAGTGAAGACTGACGGTAACGCCAAGCCTCGGAGCAACTATTCCCAAAATGGAGCCGGTATACCAAATTTCATTAATTTTGGTCCATGGCAACTAAGAAAAGTGTCTCTCACGGCGTACGGTGGACGGACGGATTTTTATTATTCGACTATTGGACCGTACAAACCTTGAAACGTAAAAAATAAAAATTGTGGGGGGGAGGGGAAGGGAGGGGTAATTTTTTTTTTCGTGCTCGATTCCAAAGGATCAATATTGAAAATAATAAACCAAAACTATAAATAGACCGAAGTAATACCTAACCTCATTGCATCTACCGAATAACAAAATATCATACCTACAACAAAAATATTGTTAACAGTTCTTCTCTCTCATTGTGGACTATTTTGATAAAATTAGACTGATCTTACGTTTCACACCGTTTCGTAAATCAATAGGTTAAAACGCCGCAGTTACTGACCGTTGATTTTCCTGTAAAGAAAGCCCACCTATACGGTGGACATCCTATTATGACAGATAAATGTGGAGAGGTCCCTTGGGAGGCTGGCGCCGGCAGATAAGGGGATGTGAGTAGGTAACTTACGGTGCAGGCCCAGCTTCTGTATAGGCTGCCAATTTGTCATTGGAAACTGGAATGGGATTTTCAGTGTACAGGTTGTATTTTTCTGGGGTCCTAACGTGAAGGGGAGTATTGGAATTTTTGTTTGACTTACTCGATTGGCCTGTTCCTTTGGAAGATCACAAACCCTTGTGGGGAAGTGTAGGTTGAACGTTGGAAATGAACAAAGACTGTTCAAATCGTACGAATCATATTCTCTTGTTCCTTTTCCAGATCAAAATGGTCCTTACCTTTGTGGCGAACGTCTAGCGATAGTAACAAAGATGGAGTAATGCAATTTTATCTACTTCTGCGTAGATTATAATATATATGATACCGACGACGTTGAATCAATAATTACGTCAGTGATATAGAAGAACTGCAGATACGGACGAGCAAACAGATTAAATACAGTCCCGTTAGGTATATAACTTGAATTATTTTTGGCTGAGAAAAATACATTTATTTTTTAATAATTACCTATTTCAATACCTTCATGTTGTATGACTGTAATTTAATAAGAGATGGTAAGTAACCTGCTAGCATTCACCAGTGCGTTTATTACCTGCTGCCCTAACAGAGAAACTGAGGTACGGTACGTGGTCTGTATTCAACATTACTACACTTTTTTGATTCTTGGCATGCGAAATATGTTACAGCATTGTCCACTGTGATAGTCAGCCAGCCGTTAAATTCCTCGATGGAAATCCCAGAAGACACAAAATGGACATTTGCTAGATGTTTTGATCAATCAATTCCGTTCCAGCTACCTACTTGAAATGGTAACTCACACAGAATTTCACTGTGAGTGATTTGGTTCAACTTGTGATAGTATTTTGGTGGAAAATTGGGGACCTGTAAAATCCATAACAACTATTGCACTTGTTTGGAATCTCGTGATGGTTTCGCGGTAAATCGTTCTGGAAATAATATATTTTCTCCAACGATCGCGTGGATTTTTCATTTTCCACGCTTATTTAGTGGGAAGGGATGGAAAATATTATTCTGAAATTTGATGCATTAGAGACTCGCTTTACTCGAAGCCAAAAGGCCGCTTGGAAGAGACTCGTCCCTAAATCATCTTTTGTTCGAAGCAGCAACGATATTTCATTGGAGCGGCCGAAACCCCTCTCTATGGAGTGTGAAGTGGAGGACTTTTCAAGTGGGACGAAAATTGAGTCGGAAGGTGGTCTTCGCAAGGTCCACAGTCAAATCAGTCATCCCATCAAACAATCGGGTTTCGAATGGTCTTGTCGGCAAACATGATACGACGGGGGTCGTTGAAAACCCTTAGCTTGAGTTCTATATATAACGGGGCCGCCCAGAAACTAAACAATGGATTCCGTAACTTACTGAACCACTCGGCTCATTGTGTTTTACGAATGTGACAGTTTCTGGTCCGTACATCCTATTAAAACCACAGACTTACCGTTGAATAATATTCCAGTGAATTTGATAACCTGGACTGAAATACGAGCACAAAGCCAGGTTTGTTCCCATACAATATTCATCCTGATGTTTGATTTCAGATTTCGAAGTTTGCAAGACTTCTATTTCGGAACACAACATGGTCTTTCACATTTGGAACACATAATATTACTCTCACGACAATGTTTGCTTCCTGCTTTACTAACTTGCCGCTTCATGAAGGACCGATCATGAATCATCCATTGTAAACGTCTAAACTTGGATTTTCGAAAGGAGTTTCGTATTTTGAGTTTTTGTCCAGGTATATGAGCGCTTTTCCCACTGTCCGCGAATCATCGGGGTTAACAAGCTGATATCGAGAAAACAAAAGGCGAGACATAGTTGCTGATGGGAAATGCTGGTATTGGTTGCGAAGAGGGGGGGTTAATGGGTTTCAAGTGCGTTCTAGGAAGAACTAGGCCGAACGGCCGTTTCAAATCTGGATCACGTCGCTCCGATTGGGCGAGGAAGGTGGGAAAACACCGAGCAATCACATCGAGTTTATATCTACCGTCAGCATCTCCATTGAACACAACCTTGTGTTTTCTCTTTTCTATTCACGACTTCCTTCTTCCGTACCTTTTCTCTCAAGAAACCTTTTCGCCCCCTAATTCCCTGACTATCAAAACAAACGGGTGCCACTCACCTGCCACTTACCCCTTATCTTTTCTTAGTGTTAACCCTCTGCACACAAACAGCTGTTTTTTGTTTTTTTACCTCCCCCTACCGCCTGTTTCAAATTATGCTTCCTATATTATAGAAGAAGGTGCAAATATGGCCACCAATTCAGTTGATTTGAAAATAGGAGCTTAATCTAGTCTTGTTATCGATAACGTTGCCATGCAAACAAATGATACGAGGGAATGACGTTTTAACCCTTTAAGGTCCAAATGAAAGAAGGAACTCTCCTGTAGAATCTAATGTTTCCAATCCAATGTTTGCCTATGTGTGGTCCAATGTTTGCCACATGCACCACCTTCCCTAGTAAGATAAATAATATTTATCAACGCATAAATAATATTATATTATAAATAATCTTATAATATTATAATATAAATAATATTATATACGCAACAGAATGCGCTGACAACAGTGATTAATGCTGACAACAGTGATTATCTGAAGCTACAAATTGATAGAGTAGCTAAAAAAATCGATTGGAGCTGGATATTGATTCTAAACATCGATGTGGTAGAATATCGAACGACAAACCTAGTATCTTGCGTATCTGTCTTGCGCTTTCAGGGAAAAGCATGTGGTCAACATAGGAACCAAAAAACCTTAAAGGTTTGGAGCCAGAATTTCTGATCAAAGTGGGAGATTTTTAAAAAGCCCACAAACAAGTACTTCGAAAAATGTGATGGTGCAAACATGGGCCCCTCCTCAAAAATCTTCAAAACTGAGAAAAATGGACGGGAACAGCACAAAACGAGTCAGTGATTAAAATGTTATGAAATTTATGTCACGAAATCAATCACATTTTGCATATTTTACCCCAGAGCTCATCCTCCACAAGAATCTATGAATTGACGTTTGATCTCTGTGTCGCTCGAGAATAGATATCTACACCTTTTTCTGGAAGAGGATGTCTTGCGAGCTGGAATATTAGGTATCCTCTGTAGGTCCACATCAACTTGAAACGATATTTGATTGGAAATATATAATATTGATTGAAATAGCGTAGAAAGATTTATTAACGTATAATGACGTGCTGGCAGGATTAGATAAGGGTAGCCGCCAGCACATTATTAGTATGTACAAATGCATCTAATGTTTTCGTTATTTTTTACGAGAGAATTACTTCTTCCACTGTTTCACTCCACAAGATCGTTATCTGCGGTACCAGTGTCTAGTGCAATCCTTCAAGAAGAAAATCCCAAGAAGCAAGAACTGATGGAGAAAAAAAATGCTCCTTACCCTAAATAGAAGCGTTGTGAACCACCAAACGAAATTATAATAAATTCCGTTCCTGGCAGCCAGGCTTCCGTAACCCATTTTGATAAGCTACCTAATCTATTCCGATACCAAGAATATCTCATGGAAACTACGGTAAAGTCCCTGATAAGGCTAAGTTATTAGACTGAAACTGTATAGCCAGACGAGAATACTTCGAAGAGGCCAGTACTTATGTCTCCACCCTCACCACCGCTCTAATTCGCACCTATTTGCTGTTTTTAATCTATAATTGTAATCTCTCCCGCGCTAATAACCAAATTAACCGATGAATGTCGTGCATGTTACCAGGCGAAGGGGAGGAGTATCGTCCCAGGCCAAACCAACCTTCTAGAAAGAGGAATTTCCGCTCCAGTTGACGTAGCAGTACGCCGAACCATGCCAGACTTGGAATTCGAGAATCAGACTCCCGCGGCTAATTCATGGGTCCAACTGAAAATCCCGAAATCTAATTTGTCAGTTTACAGCATTAGCGGGTTGGGCCCTAACTGTGGCGCCGAAGGGCGAAATGAAATGGACTAATCCTAACTGGAGAAAGTGCTCGACGGGATTCTGGTGAGCTTACCAGTTGAAACCCCCGCATTACAACTGTAGGGACGACTGAGACGAGCTGGCTAGGAGTTTTCGTGGACTATAAATCACTCAGGCACCCCTCACTGTCTTCCACGTTGTCCGAAGGGGACGCAGGGGAAGAAAAAATGGTCGAAGCTGCCCACGAGATTGGAGTCAGTACGTTTGGTCAAGCTTTTTCAAGTTAAGATAACCTACTTATTACGTTTTGACACAGCTTTGGGTACTCCGCAGCACATTTTCCTCATAGCTCTCCAGTAGCACAAAACAAAATAGACGAAATGCTTTTCAAATGCCTACGTATACGTATACTATTTTATTTGTGAATGCATACGATTTGAACTCTCCATGAACCTAACAAGTCGCTCCATGTGTTTTAGGAGTCCATGCATCCGTTTTATGTCGATATCCCCAAATTTCATAATAAACGTAAATGTGTTCTAGTACAGTTATGAAAGAATGAATTCATTAAAACAATGAATTCGTTAAATAATTCAGTTAATCACATTTCCCTTCTTTGACATTTTATGTCTTTACTATGGCTCATAAATGAAAAATCGTCACGCGGAGAACGTTACGCGGAGATACCCTAATGATCCCACGATTCTGAGATTTGGTATGTGGGCCCTTGAGGGACTTCTGAACACAACTGAGTCGAAAATGGAGCTCTCAGATCAGCTGAGTCGAAAATGGAACTCCCAGATCAGCTGAGTCAAAAATGGAGCTCCCAGATCAACTGAGTCGAAGATGGAGCTCTCAGATCAGTTGAGTCGAAAATGGAGCTCCCAGATCAGCTGAATCGAAAATTGAGCTCTTAGATCAGCTGGTTCGAAAATTGAGCTCCCAGATCAGCTGAGTCGAATATGGAGCTCATTGAAATAATAATGCATCCAAACAAATTTGGTTGTATGGGAAACTGTTAATATTGACATAAAATGTCCCAATGTGTTGCAGACTCGTATGCAAGCATTTCTTCTTTAGGGTTTTTTAGTCCAACGTTTGGCTATATACACATTTATGTGTATGTAGTCAAAGTGTCCACCCCGTGTTTCATTTCTTTTGTTCCAACTAATCTGGTCGTACCCCTGCGTATACCTACCCCAACAAGCCGTCTCTGATTGAACAAACTTCTTGTTAACCGGGATAACCTCCCATCAGCTCATTGGGAAGAACTACAAAACTTTGTACGGATGTCTGGAACTACTCTGATTTTTTCTCGATTATTTGGTTTGTCTCTTTTTGAGTGACGCCACAAAATAACCGAAAACAATATTAGGAGCAAAGTCACTTCGTCTTACGGTATGTACTAGGCGTATAAACGCAGACGGATTCGAACTTTGTTGGAAACAAATTCTCAATAGGTATGAAACTTTGCAATCTGTCAACATCAAAATAATTGAGTCATTGATAAGATGAGTAGGTTTGTGTGTTATCGTGAGGATGTTTAAAACTCACTTGATTTTTGACCAACCGTAGATCAGCATACCTACTTTCTTGATCCTACAGAAAATGCCATTTCAAGTCACAGTATAGTACCTATACAATATTATATGATTAAGATACTATTATCTACTTTTCCACAATGATATTGTTATACAATTATTGTAATACATATTGTTATACATATATAATATTATTGTAATACATATATAATATTGTTATACATATCATCACCGAAAATAAGCAAAGTCTTGCTGGCTCACGGAACTTATTGTTTACCTTTACTGAACAGCTGGTCTACAATCAGTCACCAGTATGATCCAACCCTATCTTTGGCTATTTTTGATGGTTCTGTCGCACTACGCGCATTCTGTAGATGATTTTCACAACTATTATATTTCTTTTCTACCCGTTTTTCTCATTCAAGTTGTACCTATTTACGATAATATACCCATAGAAAATTATATTGGGATTTCCTACAGTTAAAGGTATGTACACGAATAATGAGTCATATTTCGAGTTTCTGAGATTGGTGCCATGTGACTGCAATTCTACATGTTGGTTCTAAAATCTGAGGGCCGCCTTCGACACTCTGCTTGTTCCTGTGCATGGCGACGCAACCAGCCCACTTGCTCCCCTTTCTCAAATCGAACTTTTCCTATCAAAAGTGCACTTTACAAGTCAAATCTCGGTGAAAACGATCGATCGTGATGTTGTGTGGATTACTTGTGAACATTTCTGTTCGCCGAGGCAGACTCGCGATATCTTCCGAGATCAATACCTTGCTACCTCCGAAGCCACTGGAGGTGCCTAAGCCTTAATTTCTCTGGTTGGGCCACTTGGGAAATACCTATCTGAGGCCATGGACGTCGCTAAGTCTTCACAAACTCGGATGTCTCTGAAGCCGTTTGGTGCCAGTAAGTCTTCAACGCAAGAATCCTGCATCACAAGGGATTCAAATCACTGGAACTCAAGTATTTCAGAACTTACAACCAGGAGGAACTCAATTCATGGTCCTTCGAGTAAATTATCTACCTACCTTATCTCTACCTATCCATCGAAGTTCCACAGAGGAGGTTTTCAAAATATATTCAGAAAAAAAACGCCATGTTTTATGTTGTTTGTGCGGCAGACCTGAATTACCCAAATAAGGTTATTTTACATCATCTGCGACCTAATAAATTCACCCAAGGTGTACTTCCGTGTTTCGGGCACTTTATGAAAAAATAACCTCATATCTAATCCGCCTACGTCTTTTTCTTTATTCCTGCACTCTCTCTCTCTCTCTCTCTCTCTCTCTCTCTCTCTCTCTCTCTCTCTCTCTCTCTCTCTCTCTCTCTCTCTCTCTCTCTCTCCCCCTCCCGCCACACCACAAACGACGACAATAAATCAGTACCACCCGGTACCTACTCAAAGATTGATCACAGTCATTCGGGATAAAATGAAGTGAATTACCAAATAAATCTTGGTAAAGGGTTCCCCAGGAATCTCGAGGTTGTTCTAGCGGTAACCACAAAAATTCGTTTTCTTCGCTCCCTTGTATTACAGAGCTCGTATTAATAGCGGAGATTCTGAAACAAAAGGGCACAGTGGGTACTTCCGACCATGCACTTGGATGCTGGCCGAAGGGAACCCGAGATGAATATCGTAGCGCATTAAAGTCTGCGATATCTCACTGGTTATTGCAGAGCTATGAGTTTGCTACGTCCTACCTTGGGGTTTTTGCCACTCGATTTTGGTTGAATAGTTATGAAAGGATTTATCGGCAGTAACGATCGGGGAAAGTTCATTTTACAAACAAAAATATAAGTTGTAAGATATAACTTGGCACAGTTGAGACTTTATGATCTCGGTAACTTAGCGAGGACACCGAGTATTGCACATCCAAACGTACACTTCGGATGATCCATCGATGTTTCTTGTTTCGAATATCTGGTACGAACAATACACGGCGCATAAAGCGTTACTGCACAGAATAACAAACGGAATCACTACCCGGTTTTGTATTTCACTATCGGAGGTCGTTGTAGTGGCGCCGACCTAGAGTGTGTAAACAGCACCATAAAGCTGATGTATTTTGGGGATAGCTACGAGTACATACGATGTTTTCCCCTCCGCGTCCACTTTTTTTGAAGGTTAAATTCATATCCGGACTGGGATATGCTAAAGTCCCCCGCTTCGGTCAACGAGGTCGATGTTAACGCCATGGATTCGATGATGATAGCTTCATAATAGCTTCAAAGGCACATCAATATTGCTGTTCACCTCTATTTCAATCCGAATTAGTCCTTGCAATAATACTCTGTTTTTAAATCGCAATAAAATACATACTGAAAGAGGAATACGTGAGTTGAAATCGGTAATATTTAGAACCCTGAAATAACGTACCTAACTATAAAATGAATTAACATAATGCAATCCATAATAATACGATCCATAATAATGCAAGCCATAGAAAAATTCCGTACCTATTAAACACGTTATGGAACATTGAACATTGTTGGGAGAATAGAAGAACTTTTGTTTGGCAAACAATCCCCGTCCCCAATGAATTCACAGTTACAAAAGCTGTGACAAAGTAGTAATTCTTGTTTCTAAAAATTACTACTCTGCTTATGAAACAGATTCTGCTACCAGGACCATTTTTGTAGTTGTCCAGACCAAATATTACTCAGAATATACCAAAAGGGTATAAAACAAACTAATGGTATTAAAATACCTAAAATAAAAATTCTCAGAAGGAGAAAAATACCTGGGTATGAAAAATACCCCCAAAAAAATCCAAATGAGAATTGGTCAGAAACCAAAAAGGAACAAAGGGAAAACAAAATCCAAAAAATATGGGAAAATAAATTGTAATAATGAAAATGGAAAATCAAGAAATGAACTACCTCCTCTCTGTAGGAAAAATGGAAAATGGAAAATAAGAAAAATAATCAAACCTGAATTTTGGCTGAAAAATGGAAACTGAATAACATGAACACTGGCTTTACTACCAAAAGGGAAAACTGAGAAATGAAAACTGGAAAAGAAAACTTTGCAATAAAAATGCAACGTGGGTTAAATCCCAAAAATGGCCGAAAAGGCAGTAAAAGAGTTTTATGAAAGAGAGCACTGATTAGCATGAAAGCTGGAAACAGAAGGGAAGAATAATTGAGAAGGAGAGCCTGTTGGTGGTGTCTCCCCACTCTAGCTATCGCAAGGGCACCAACTAAATCAAAATAAAATACATGGATGTATGGAAGTAAAAATCATTATAGAGGATGAGTACACAGTGGAGCGGCCTCCAACTGGTCTCTATGAATCAGTAACAAGGGGCAGGAACGGACCGCCGTTGCAAAGCTTTTGAACATAAATTTAAATTCACGGTAAGTACATGAACATGAGAGTAAAAATTTAAAAGAGGAGTTCTTAATATCTTCAGAGCTGCGGAGAGACAACTATTTTTAAATATTAAGATTTATATAGATATAAAACTGGTGAAAGATGAAATTCTAAACTGCTTTCACGACCGAATTATACGTTTTTCAGCGAATGTCTGCAAATGCACGGAACATAAGACATTTTGC
This sequence comes from Lygus lineolaris, assembly GCA_030264115.1. Taxonomy (NCBI): domain Eukaryota; kingdom Metazoa; phylum Arthropoda; class Insecta; order Hemiptera; family Miridae; genus Lygus; species Lygus lineolaris. The sequence goes on from JAEMON010000005.1 coordinate 14,044,865, forward strand.
TTTCGAATGTATAACCGTAGGAAATGCGGAACCCCTGTGATCATTGTTGGTAGGTTAAACATTCTTCAACCCCTAGAAACAAAATTTCAACTCGATTTCTATACTATTTTTTTTAAAAGAAATTTGGTTTCCTATAATGTCTTTCTGTCCGTCTATCTGACTGTGGGTTCATGAATCCTTGCAACATGCACAACTTCCACAATTTTTTGCAATAGGGTGTGCGCATGAGTCAGAAATTCTCATTTTCGACCCCAAATTCGGGTTCAACGTTCTCAAAAAACCCCGTGATCCACTTTTTAACTGAAAATTCCGTCTGGTTGAGCCAGTAAAGAGCTGGGAAGAGGCACGTGACGTCAGAATTGGGTAATGAGGGTCCCCCCCCCCCCAGGCGGGAGGGGGGTTGACGACGTCATCATTATTACCTTCAAGACCCTTGTATGGTAATAGGATACCCTTCTTGTTGCACCATTTCGGAAAGCTCTCGCTAAGATCTATCATTTGGAAACAAACTACGCGCACACCTCATTTGTTCTCCACATTACAGGTTCCCAATGAATTCCGTCGCCGGTTTATCAATAGCAGCATGCGCGCATGTGCAATCATAAAATCCCCCAAATAACGATTTCTCAGCAATTGATACTCTGATTTCAGAAGCAAATGAGATGGTGGTTAGGGACTTTGGCAAAGGCAAACAAGTCAGCCTCTCTATCAGTGTGGTTTCCCCAACTTATTATTTGCCCTTACATTCATCGATCTATACATCATTCGTGTAACAGAACTTCAGGGAGCTAGGCTACACTAAGAATTTTTTCCATTAATTGATATAATTATTTCCTTCAGTTGAACGTTACTGTTATTTTGGTCATTTTCGATCAGGACGTTGTAATGTTGGTTCAAACTGGACCCAACTATTTATTATTCAATACCAACCTATGGTTTCAAAACCTATCATTTATTATTTAGGTTGATGTAGCCAGAAAAATCAGTAGGACGGCAAAACGGGTTTCTCGTGTTATCCTTTGATTTAGTCCACAGATTCTACTACATCAGAATACCTACTTCCGAATACCTAGGTACTATACTACAGAATACTGTGGTGTTGGGGGCATGAATGTGTTAGAGCAAAGCATGTTCTTCTAAACTGGTGGTCTTTCAGAGAGCAAAAAAGAGCCATTACTCACGGAAGGTCATTTATAGGTCCTATATAGCGTCCTTATTTCCGGAGAAGATTATGATCTCTGCAACGTATGCGTCTATTTTCACTTGCCGTGGTCCTAGTATTTCCCATCCACAACAGTAAGTAGGTACTCATGTAGTAGATTGCCAAAATCCAGCTTTTGGTTACGAGCCAAGCTCTTCCATCTCGCCTCATCAATAACTACTCTAATGATTCCAGTGACGTCGAGGTACACAATGCATGAACGTGAAATGTAATGGGGCGATTAGAGTTGCAAACTGGTAGGAACATGAATGCCTAGGTGGATTTTGCCTACTCGGGAAGAATTGCGATTCACACTCATGTTTCCGCTCTTTTTTTCGTTCTATAATATTTCTTGTCTTCCACATGTATACTCAGCACATGTGTGCAACGTCTACTATGAAAGTTACATTCATTCAAAATCTGTAACATCAAATTCTACCCACAATTTCCAGACTGTTTGCAACATTTCAATTAAATTCAATTCTCTCGAAAAAGAAATTGCGACGTTCCTTGTTCTTTGTTGGTAACCTCTAATTTAGGTTAAAGCGCGAGCAGGTTTAATCTATTGAAGTTGTCAACAAAAAAAAGGACTAGGGAATTTAGGGGTTTTTTTCTCGAAAAATCGCTGCTTGACTGGAACTTCTAAAAGATAAATCTGTCCATGGAATGAATTTCCTCGCTACTACGGTACTTAATAAATCCAGTTTTAATCTCCCCGGTCTCTCTGAGGGACGCACCGAACAAACGCCTGATTGAAAAAATAGATTGAAATACGAGGCCGCGGCCGCAAATAAGGCAAACAGGGATATACTGCGACAGCTATATTAGGCCTCCAGTTTAGCGCTCAGGCGTATCTTCAAGATTATCTAGGGTGAGTTGAGACTGGCAGGGCGCTTAACCCTAGTTGTTGTTCAATACCTCACCCGACTAAGTTATAACCACACGTATCTACGAATAACCACAGTAATCATGATGGACAGCACTTAGATTATGACTATTGCTAATACGAACTAACAGGTTAGCCTGTGCACGTTGCACGTTCCAATGTCTTGTATGTTTTCTTTTCTTTTTCGTTTACGTTGTGTAACCGTATTGACAGACCTTATCCATGCACGTGACATAATAATTATCGGCAATAAGCAAACTGGGAATGATAAATCCGTTCGAAAATTATTAATATATTTGTTATACAAACATTCAACGAACCACTCACATTAATGAAATCTGGACGTCTCGAATCACACAAATCGTTGTTATCCTTGAATTCGTCAGCACAAAACGTTCCACCCGCCGAACTGGACCATGATCGAATTCGATTTGAAAGTCTTGAAATGTCGCTTTTCCTATATTTACGAAAGTGTTTACTCGCGATGAAATTCAAGTTGAAGGAAGTGGATGAAAGCATTATTCTATAATAGCCCATAATCCAAGTTTTTTATATATATATACAAAATCTGATGATCTCTGTGCCCGTGAAAAGAAAACAAACTTCCGAAAGAAATTACTCCTAAAGCCTGTCTTCGGCGGTAACGATGCGGTAGATGAATGAGAGAAGACAAAGGGAGCACTCCAGATTACACAAACTGCATGCACTATATCCACCGTAAACAATTCCCTCAACTACGGTTGCGTAGGATGACTAATTTCACAATTAAGTACCTAGATGGTTTATAACAACTACTATAATAGCCTACTAGGTGGGGAATCACTGTTTGCACTTGCACTGATTGCATACGTGCTTGTCGCTCGTAACAATAATAATGATTATAAATACTCATAGTGATAACAAAAATAATTACAAAGGTATTATAGGTAGATGACGACGAAAACGAACGTCCTCTTCAACATAAACAAACTACTATCAATCTGGATGTTTCCAAATCTCGTAATCAAGGATGACTCGGGACACCCTGAAAACGAATTATCCTTGAGGGGGAGGCCCAGTTCGTGATTTCCTAAATACCCTGTAATCAAGGCTAGCCCAAGTTTGGAAGAAAAGTGCTGAGGCTTGAGATGAATTTCACATACCAACTAACTCCCAACGATACAAGGTTTGGTCACTTGGTAGGATTAGATACAATAATCTGGCCGAGAACTTTTCCATCACTTTGAAAAAACCCTCATCGATATTGAAAATAATTAACCAATAACGACCAATGAAAATAGCACATTCGAGAAAACTACACTTCCAGGTGAAAAAATACAACAAAACAGCCGGGCGACCAGGCGAGCGTTCGATCAATATCAAACTCGAACGAGCGACTTGTCGCGCTCGTTGCGGCGTCCAGTGGGTCGGCAGAACACAACAGAGCATAGTTATTAGTTTAGTACTGTCAGGTAAATCAGCTCGCGGTCTTTGGTCGTCTACCAAGCCAACCATCCTTCCGTGACCAGCTCTTAGGCAGGTACTCATCAAGTCAGCCGGTTAGATAGATTTCCACGAAACACGCTGAAAGAATCTGGAAGCAACGTATGGCGATGGTTGTTTTCAACAAATAAACGTACGAACGTCGTTGAATACATTTGCCGGGTGGAAGGAACAATCAGCTCCCTAAGGAGGTCGGAGGGGTTTATATTCATGGAAAGGGCGCAGTTCGTGCTCGGCATTTCATTTTGGTATCTTTCAGTCAACCGGTTTTTTTCGTTACAGCATGGGAAGTGTTATGTGGATATAGCACGATCCGATGCGTATTGTTGCTTTCATTGTTCGCTTAGCCAAACACGGATTGTACTAAACAGTAACAAAGTGGGTTACATCCTATCACATCCTTCGGATGAAAATCCTTTCGATATTGGGTAATATATTATGGGATTTCACCTATTTAAAGGCCGGAACTCTCACCGAAACAGCCAAAATCTCTAAAACGTTCGTTTATGTGGGTCAATGTCATTTAATGGCACGTCAGGTATCGCGAATGGGTTCAAAGCTAAAACAACGCGCAACGACAAAGCTGTCGGAAGTATATTTCCTTCATCAGGACATACATTTCCCGAAAGCTCGGCATTAGCGGCGTTATCAACCCTGTTTGGAATTTACCTTGCTTTTCAAGCTTAGGCTATCAGTTATCCCAAACAAGGGAAGTATAATTTATTATGGTTTGGAATGTCGGAATGGAAATTTATAATACCCTATAACCTTGAAGGATTATTGGTCTCCTCGCAACTTTTTATTTTTGAAATTGAATTAGGAATGAACGAAAGAAAAAAAAGCACTAAGTATGGACGAATTCTTATGATATATTATCTGACATGATATACATATCATAAGATATCAAAATAAAATTGGGCATCCCAAAGTACTTACCTACACTGAACAGGTGCTTTTACTTTTAAATTGTTTAACATTAGCACCATATATATATATATATATATACATATATATATTTTTTTTTTTTTTTTTTTTTTTTCAGGAACATTATGTGGGAAATCCAGGTTATCGGGTAAGTTTAATGAGTACATAGGATCAACCGTTTGTGAGATCCCGGTTAACCCCCCTCCAACAGTCGTCCATCCCCACGTAACTCCTTACCGAGAAACCAGTGATTTGCCCTCGTCTTTCTCACAGACAGTCAAACTGTCAGGCATCTTTACACCATTAATTTTCCAACTTCCAACAATAGGCGATCCGTCAGAGAAACGGCCTGGAAACGTTCACCATCTTCAATTCAAATCCAGCCATCGCAGCCCGTTCGGGATGCCTGTTCAACGAGTCCACGAATCAGCATTACTTAGGGTCAGTAGTTCATTGGGGGTTTGGAGACATTCAAAATTTGAAGGTTTCAGAACCTAGTACTACTCTGTCCCTGCGTTCTTGGCAGGTAGCCCAGGTGGAATCCCCCTTCGTCCCCACGATGTATCGGCAACGAGAGCTCGACCGACCAGCTAATTTATCAACCGATTTTCTCCAAAGAATTTTTTAACCCCGAATTATGACCCCCCTCAATAGATTGAAGCCCATCCAGCTACGTTGACTACAGGTCCTGTTAATAAATTTGGATCGTTCATATAATAATTAACAGAATGAATCTTGAAAAAAAAAATTGAAAACAACAATTGAAAAAAGGAACACCTACCCTCAAAATTAATCAATGAGAAATGCTTGTTAACCGTATACAAACTTCAATTTCTTCGATACTTAGGCACCTTCCTACAAAGATAACCATCAATAACTCAATTTAAAGGTACTAAATGATGTTGATTTGGATAGTACGTAGGATAGGTTTTTTTTCGAAACATTGTGAAAATATTGAACTATTGCATGAATCCATTATTCATGCCACTAGATAATTCATTTTCGTTACAACCATTACGCTTTCGGTCTCTTGTTTTGAGATTCTTGCACTTGTAGGGCTGTGAGCCATGTACATGTATTGTTTCACGGCAGCACATTACACAGTGTGATAGAATAATTCGTAACGTTTTTCTTATTAGTTTTCAAGAAAGGTGAGGCTTTATGTTACGGAACCCCTTTGAAACTAGTCATCAGTTCATCAGCTTGGCTCGGAGCTGATGCAGGGATAATGGTTCAGACCTGATCGTCCTCATCGCCGTAGCTTACAGGAATCGAGAATATACCAGTCAAAATGAATGGTAAGAATCTGTTTTACCGTCGCACTGCCTCCCTTTTAATACAAATCTACTTCTGGGTTTCAGTCAGATGGTTTGATGAACAGAAAGGGCCTGAAAGTACCTAGTATGAAATTATGATTAAGGAGAAGACACCTGGTAAACTTCAAGGTGAGTAGCCTCCACCGTAATGGTAGTACTGCCAAATACTCAATATTGGGGAACTGTGCTTCTACGAGGAAAAGTATGAAATATAAAAGGAGGAAAAAGGTTGTCAGAGGTTCTGGGAATAGTCATCTGGGCAACCTCTATAGAAGAAAACGTTACTCCATCAAAATATCGAACTAGAGGGGATTTTACCTCATCTGACTAGGTGTTTTAGTTTTAATTTGAAGTTATGCCCTAACGTACAATTTCAACAATGAAGAAAGTATAGAGAAATAATTTATTGTAGGAATTTTATTTTTGAAGGACATACTTTATATTGCCTCGCATAATACATCAATGGCTAGGATAGAAATAAATGATATAAGAAGAAAGACATGGTGAATTTCATTCACCATCACGAAATTCACAAATTGAAAGTTTTTGGGGAATCATGGAAGATAATGAACTGCTACCTATTCCCTTTTCACTTGTATCTTACTGTGATCCCTTGTTTATTCGAAGGGCTTTACTCATTTAGTACATTTTGAACCCCGCAGTCCGAGGCAAATACGGTCTGATCATCGGATTTAAGATGTAAAACTACTTCCCTCCCTAGACACCAGATAAATCGGATTGGATCGAATTGGGTCAGAAACTAATTGAGGGGAGGCAAAATTAATCCAGCGGTTCGGATTACTTATTGAAGTAATTACAGACGTTGTGGTGGGTGGAGTGAGGAGTGTTATGGTCGGTCAGCTGGTTTTTCTGACTTTATTGCTATACTTAATTAAGTATTTACTTAGTTTTTCTCGATTACACCTTATTATTAGCTAGCGATGCTCGTAAAAAGTGAACATCGGCGGAAAAGTGGCTGCCACGTAACTGTCGAGTTATTGTTTCTGAAATTTGTTCAGCGAAACCCCCCGTTGACGACGTTTTTCTATGATATTAGAAACAGAATGATTATCATTCCGAGGAGATGAGAATCCCCGTGGATAAAATCAACATCAGAGAGACTGACGGGTCATCAATCCGCATGGCTTTTCCGTGACTCACAAGCTCGAACTAAATTACCGTGAAATGATTTCCCGGAGATTCGGGGTATAATGGATACCCAACAGTTACATCATTTCCCAGGGTTTTTCAGGGACGAGTAATAATAGCACCACTCTGTCACGTTTTATCAAGAACCACATTTGGGACGATGGGGGAGGGAAATGCTTTAAAGAGACATTAGAATGAAAAGAGAGAAAACCATGATTCCGCACGAGAGAGTCATTAACCGAGAGAAAAGGGGTTGGATTATTATATGATATGACGAAGTTAGACATCCAATCAATTCGAGAGTAGTAAAGCGCAGTCCAAAATCGACCGGCAGTTATGAATCTTATACACGGCATGTCATACCATCATACATTATTACGATGTTTCGAAACCAAAATGCTATTGTTTAAACTTTTAAAAGTGATGAAACGTTGTGTAGTGTATTTCGCAGCTTATTTTGGACTACCAACAACCAGACTCTAGGAAGCATTCCAGTCCGCAACCATCGCAAACCGGTGGACTCTGATGCTAAGTTGGTTAGAGCGCTGGGCTACGTATATACAAAGGTTGTGTTTTTTGAATTTTGAATTAGTTGTCTATTCTCCGAATTTGTGGAGAACTCCAAGTGGTCAAATTTTGGAGTGTCAAAAAAGAGTGTTTTCCATGTAAATTACAATCTTGAACATAACATAATGTTATATTCGGAATCAGCGTAAAACTTCCTTTAAGAATCACCCACCATACCGGCTAAAATGATTCTTTGAAAATTCGCCCATTAAATCATGCTGCACGAATGGAACTTATCTTCTTTATCTCGTCAAATCGAGCAAAAAAAAAGCAATAAGCGATTCAGCAATATTCCATCAGTCCAGTTGAGGACAAATCAATTGGGTATAAAGGGGGATTATCATCAATTTTTTCAATTTTTTTACTCATAGATAATGACTCAAAAGAACATAATGAAGATGTTAGGCAAAAATAGTGTATCTGTAATTTTAGAAAATTTATTGAAATATTAAATAATGTAATTTGGCGGGAAAGTGACGTTGAAGAAGATGTCGTCTGTCATTGGCCAATTCTCTCGAAGATGCCAACCAAGCAAAACGAAACACAAAGCCTCGTTTGGGCTCCTGATTACTGAGAATAGAATTTACATAATTAATCAATTGATTGAATTAAATAATTATTACTGATTAATTTTCAATTAATTATTGTAATGATTATTATTTTTCATGCTCTCATGTTATTTCAGCGCATTCTTATTCAGTTCAGTTCTTCTAGTCTGACTTAGGAAAGGGTTTCTCAAGAGCCTTCGGAATTCCGAATGTTATTCAAACATCTGGGATTTTATTCCAAGTTTTCCCCACGCTCGAACGATAAACTATTTTTTTCTTCGGATTGATAGTGTTATTTTATTCCAAATAACAATACAAAGGAAGAACAAATGTGATTTTGTCACACACGATAATTCCCCATTCGCGTCGATTTTTGACTACAAAATCGGATTTAGTACTTTCAAAAACCCACACCGTGCCAATTTCCAGCTCGGGATTCAGTAGCGTTGGGCGTTTTGGAAGAGATTGCGAAAATAAGTGTGACTTCATTGCGGACGGACGTGGAGGGCGCCCCACAAATGATCGCGGGGTGGGATGACGTCATCGCCAATCATTTTCACCCACCAATTTCTTCCATTTCCACTCTCTGGGAACCTCACAAAATTGCACCTTTTTGGAATGCTCTCAATGGGATCTTTCCTCTGGAAGAATGGGAGAAAGCGACGGGAATCCCCATTACTGCTCTACAACATTTTGCTTTTACAGCAATATTTAAAGCAGATGGAAATAGGTGGTGAGCATTGAGAATCCAACGAGCTTTTTGTATACATCAAGGGTTAGCGCATAAATGTTTGGTAATCTTGTGTTGTACACCAGCCGTGTACATCTATCACCAGGGCAAATGCTACGGCGCCCACGCTAGAATTACAATCCAGACAGATCAGTTACCCCACCAAAAAAGAGGGACAAAACGAGGATGAGGGAACGGGGCAGTTTGCAGCCCTTTTTAGAGTTCCTCACACTGTGGAAGGTCATGTCCTTTGAACGAGTCTGCCAATAATGCCCCGGGAGGATCTGATGTGGTAAGAGGTATAGCCATCTCAGGGGTATATCGTTCCTCCCGCCACCCCTCTCACGGTTTTTCTTCCACATCCGAAAGACCTAAATCACCCCATTTGATCTCATCCAACTTCTGATATCTACCCCCTTCTCATCTCTTTTCACCACGCGTTCTTATATATAGATGTATATATCGACCTCAGAACCAGTATATATGACCCCTTTTCTTACGATTCCACCGTCCCCATCCGTCATTGTTAAGCAATTTACTTCCATCGTCAGAATGAAGTAATTGATTGAGTCGTTACTCCAAAAGATGAATCACTCGGAGTGATTCATGTGCCGCAAAAGTGCAATATTTTCAGATATTTCCTCCTTGTTTGCTCGGTTGATTGATTGGATCTCATTTGTTGGTGAATGGTATTGCGAATCCCACAATAAACCTCCAATCTTGTAACACTCATTACAAAAGATGTATTATCAGGTTATATTATCCATAGAATCGACCCTATTTTAACTGTTATGTTGATATGTTATCGGCGATCGACAAAATTGGAATCCAAAATCTTTCTCGATTCCTTAAACTTGAACTCCAATTGAGCTGATCCAGAAATTCGGACTGTATCATTCCAGTATGATCTATTCCAGCATAATCTGAAGGATCCTTAATAATATTATTTAGGAGAACATTGATCCGAATCAATGGAAATACATTCCTTAGTTCTCTCATCAAATCGTGAGGCTTGCCCCAAACTATCAGCCAAATTTGAGCCAAACAAGGTCAAAGTCGTACCTAAATCGGTTTTGGAGGCAACAGGGCGAGAAAATCTGTGGTTATAAAAATTATGACTTTGCTGTGATATGTGGTAGTGGGGGGGGGGGTCAATGGGAAGTCGCAATGTCGGTAGCTTATTGAGTTTATTGTATGAATATTCTTCAGGTTTTGAGGATAGAGAGATGCCCATGTGACGTACATTTCAATGTTCATGCTCTAACACATGAACGGACGTAATGAATCGGTTACTGAATATTTCAGCGAAATTGGTGGAAAAATGCCGGAGTTATGTCTATGACGATAAATTTGAACTTTGCGTATACGCAGTAGCCATCAATTATCCCATTGTGGCGAAATTTAAAGATAATCTTTTAGGTTCAGCCATCAACTACACTCCAAATTTGAATTAAATCGGTACCTACCTAAATTAGGAACTGAGAAATCGTAGTAACTGGAAAAGCATGTTTGCGCATGCACACGAGCTATATGGTGGTTCGGTGGCTATGAATATATTAGGGGCTTCCTCGTATAATCTTCGAAAATTTCACCGAAATTGGTCGATTAGTTCCGGAGTTATAATATATGGCTATGAAACATTTCAAAATAGAGCATGCGCAGTGGGTATAACTGATCCAATCGTGTCGAAATTCGTAGGTGAGTTTCAAACTCTAACTACCCACAAATTTGAGCGAAATCAGTCCATTAGGAACTGAGAATGAGTTGTTTCAGAAAATTCACGTTTGCGCGAGCGCACACGTAACTTGTGGTTATGGATATGAAACGCTTTTCGACATGGCGCATGCGCAGTAGGGAAACTAATCCAATCGCGTCGAAATTCGTGGATAATAATTACGAATTATTATTGTATTATGCATAATATATATTTTTTTAGAGGTTGACAATATTATTGTCAACCTCTAACTATCATCCAAATTTGAAGGAAATCAGTCCATTAGGACCTGAGTAAGAGTGGTTCCAAGAAATTCACATTTGCTAGTTACTTGTAGTCCAATGGCGATGAAAATCATAAGAGATCGCCTAGGGTCTGACCTGCAGAATCCTTGTAAATTTTGCCGAAATTGGTCGAGTACCTTACCACGAGTACCAACTAGGTAACTGACTAGAGTATGAACCTACTACTCGTATCCCCATCCCTGGATCTACCTATGTACCTACCAATTATGTATATAATAATTAGGTAGTTATCTACGACCTATATTGGGCTCAGTTTTATTGCTGAGGAGTTTTGTATTATAAAGTACATTCTGTAGGAATAATATAAACCAACTTCATGATTAGCATTAGGTGATACTACGTAAACCTAGGTGGTGCGACGTGAATACTTCCCTCCCTCAACGGTCTTTTAGCTGAAAAAAAAAAAAAAACAATTCCCTATATTACGAAAATACATAAATATTTTTTGTATTACCCTTCACGAAACTAAACGCCTCAAGTTATGGGCGACCACAATGAGCCGGTTTACTATGTAGATCTACAATAATTAGAACTGAAACTTTTTAAGCTAAAATATTCCATCTGCAGTAACCCACGGTCCCCGCGGTCACTGCTGTCAACGCTCAACAGTGTGGAAAGTCGCCGGAAACAGATTCCCGCGGGAGCAACATTTCACCGAATCTAAACGATTTCCCCTGCACAGTAAATATTTGGGTCAACACCTTTTCTCTCCAGAGGAACCCTTTTGGCTTTCCATGAGACCGAATTTCCAAGAGCCACATATTACAATAAAAAGAAAACGATAAGTAAATAGAAGTAGGCCTCGTTGTGAAGGAACAAGGTTGATTCCTTCTGAGGGTAGAGTTTCGAGCTGAGACTTTATTGGCTCCCCAGGGCGAAGTGCTCCAGTATAAGTTTGATTTGTCAGGACCCGGAAACCCGTCAAACCACACAGACCTCTTTCAAGTTCCACTGTCGACTCTTTCTTCTGGGTCCTTCGAGGATAATGACTTCTCCAACTTGAAAGGGAAAATCGATTAGGTAGGTATTCTTTAATCGACTTCTCGAGAGTGAACGTTTTGGAACTCCCCGTAGATGTACACAGTTACAATTTCCTGCCGAACTAACGACAGCTTCCTCCCAGTTCGTGATTTCTGGTGTTCGTTCGATTGCCCAGAATCTATTCTATTGTATCAACCAACAGTCAATTCATTTTATACAGGGTGACTACAGCTAAGTTGGGACAAACTTCAGGAATCCATTCTACTGGGTGATCACCAACAAAAAGTGTCCCAAAGTCTTTAAAACCCCTTATTTTCGTGAGTTTTCCCAATTCTACGATTTTGTCTTCCCTTGGATCTTATATACTTGAACAGCCATGAACCCCTTAACTTACAGTGTAAAATTAGGAATAGATATACCATTGGAAATAGCGTTAAATATTCTACTAGAAAAGCCTACCAACTATCTTTAACAGTTGATTTTCAACGCTCAAAATTTGGGCAAAGTTCACATTTTGAGGGTTTTCCAAAATTCGACTTTTTTACGCATCCGTTTGCTCCTAATCCAAAACTATTGAGCTGATGGGTACTCGAAAAAAATACCGTATGTTCCTCTGTTTAAGATAGTAATTTACACCAAAAACCTCAAAAAACACGTTTTTTAGCGATTTTTGAAAATAAGTTCTCAAAATTTGAACCCTTGGAGTACTCCGAAAATTCTGGCCAATGAACTCATCCTTTCTTTTTATATTATAGACATTTTAAAACGTTTTGGATTTTTTATCTCGATTCCTCGGTCAGATATCGTCTGGAGTGACACATATAAATATATAGGTATATAAATATAGATACATCATATTAAAAAGTGTTAAATTACAGAAATCATTTTAAAATGGTCTGAAACGGATTTCCATGAAGAAAAAGTTCAAAAATTTGCATTATAAAAATTTTGGATCCATCGCAATAGCTGCATTTTCTTCGAAAATTCGCTAAAATCACTCAGGACCCCAGCTCGGCAACGGTGTTGTATTTTCCTTGTTGCTACTAACCGAGAAAAAAAACGCTGCA
>JAEMON010000005.1:14072502-14087051 GCA_030264115.1 Lygus lineolaris
AAAATAACAAACCGTTGTGTAATAATTTGCAGCGTTTTTCTCTTACAAAACCCAATGAACAGTTTTCAACAACAAATTCAAATCGTTAATTTTTGGTACCTACCTTCGTGATCAGTAAACATTGATCGAGGTGCGGAGAAAAAAATGTTTCGACTTAAGTGCAGAATATGTAATGGGTGATACCTACGTGAAGGTACTGATAGGTGAACCGTAAAAGAGGTTATATTTTGGTCTACATAGCGGCTGTTTGTTGCTTCGTCTAGTGGGATGACCGGTAATAAGAAAATAGTGAAGTGTAGACTATTTGGGTTGTTGTTGACGTAACTATTAGCCAACGTTCAATCTGGATCCATCTTCAGGGAGAATTGACACTCAGCGGATTATTTGTAATCCTATAATCTTGGATTTGATATTGAGGTAGACTGATGAGATAATGTGTTGACTACCAAACAGGTAAGTAACAATAAAAAAGCTCATTGAGCTTATTGAGCTTCAGTTCGATTAAGAGTGTTGTAAAAATCCAAACGGATGCGAACCCAATGTGGGCCGTATAATTGATTGTAATTTTTACATTGGCATATTAACATGTAGAATCTACATGAATATAAATAAATATAAATAAATGAATAATACATTATGTTAGTGTAGTTTGCGATTAGTATCAAATCCCAGTCACTATGTATGTGGATTAGTTTGTTTCAGGAGGGAATATAATTTGCCAAGACTTGTGTTGTGCTTCCTGTATATCCTGCGGGTCAACGGTTCCTCTAATGGGAATGGGTCCTTACAGCAAACGCTGTGGGAAGAGGAAAGACATAAATTTCCACGACAAGCGAAGACGTTGGCAATATAAATCATCACCATCTTGAACCGTCTTTCCAGAAGAAAAAAGTAAATAAAAACCTTATTTACACTTGCAGCGCCTCCCATGTCGATGCATGAAACCGACCTTATCCTTTTGAGGGATGTGTGTGGACGTAAGATTATTTCCCAGGATTCTCCTCGTCACACTACAACAACCGCAGTTCTACACTACCATCTTAGGGATACTATGATAAATCCTCCCTCTGAAGGCGCCCAGCTTCTAGGGCCTTTCCTTGGGGGGGTGAAAAAGCCGGACAAATAATAAATGTCGACGAGAGAGCTCAGCTTGGGGACGTCGTCCTCTGATCTCCACGCGCTCTTTCACTTGGCTCGAAATTTCCTCTCACTTTTGCACCCGCTCTTTCATTTGTAGGAGCAATGTTTTACTTGCTCTCGCAACATTAAAAAAATTAATTATTAGGTAAATAATTTTTAAAGAATGTCCCGAGAGCAAGTGAAACATTGCTCCTACAAAATGAAAAAGCGGGTACAAAAGTTAGAGGAAACTTCGAACAGTAAATTATACTGTTTCACAGAGCGGAGGTTTTCTGAAGTTCATTCGGAGACACCATTACTGGTGTGTAGGAAAACCCAACACAAATTTGAGGCTCTGATATTGCATAGTATTTAGAAGAAAAAAAATTAGTCTCATGACAAAGTCGGCCAAAAAAGTTAGTCAATAATTTCCTGCCCCACAACAGACATACGAACCCGGCCGGTGCCTTTGAACGGACATAATTATGCCCATACATAAAACGTGCCTCCACCACGTCGCTCTTCAAGCTTACAGGTTAATAATGAAAATGTAAATTATGAGAAAAATTACCACCGTTTCCGAGCTAAAGTTCTCCAACAACTATATTCACAACACTTTACCTAGGTAATTAATTCCAGTTACGTGAGCAACGTTTTATCATTTAATGTTAATTAACAGGACGGTTTTGATTTTTTTTCGCGATATAAAAAAGAGTTAGGTACGGGGCATCTTCGAATGTCAAGGGAAACCAGGTGGTTGTGCTTGTTTGTATTTGATGTTAAGTTGAAAGATGATATTTGACGTTATTTGTTTGTAAGATGAAATGTTCGTTGTTACTTCGGAGTTGAATGGCGTAAAATTGATCATTAAAATGATCTGACTGTAGAACTGTGTAGGTCTACCTTCTGTTTTTTTTCTACAAAAACTTCGGCAATAATCGATTTTGATAAAATACTTTTCGCTTAATTTAATGAAATTTATTGAACTTGGGGAACGCACTGAAATTGCTGACCCCGGAGCGCTTCCTTTCTGCCGATATATTCGACATTTCAAAAGATTTTTGATTCCTCACACCAATCAAGGTCAACAGGAACATAATTTATTATTTATTGAAAAAGTGTGAAACATAGACCTTCCAATATTGTCACACACCGTAACGCGGCCACACTACATTCGTATTGTATCTATTTACCTAGTCCTGATGGGGCATGTTTAAAATTACTTAAAATAACCATAATTTTATAATTTTATTTCATTTTTTCGATTGCGGTTCCTTTCAGGATATGGAAACTCCAAGAGGGTTAACAGGAAGAAGAAAACTTTCAATTTTCGCCCTATATGACCCAGAAAAGAAGTCAGAGGAATGAGGGTAAACCGTTTTGTGCATGGGGCAGGGTTTACCAGCTCAGTTCATCACATGAGTAGAAAAACAGACAAATAGCCTAAGGGGAGTAGATACCGGTTTTCGTTTTTCTCATCTTACTCTCTGAAAACCTCAAAAATAAATAGGTATGGCGGCTTCTTGGACGTTGTAGGTATGTGAGCTATTTTGTGCAACGCCTCAAGGTCATTGTTGACTGAGGCGTTTCATAGCCTTGGCAGATACTGATGGACCGACATGCGAACGTAATGGATGGATGGAGTCACTTTACCAACAAACTGGGACACGGAGGAACATAAATAATTCACAAGAGGAGACTCCACTCTCCGACGAACGAAGTGCAAGATAAATCATTCACACAGAGTATTAGCTGTAGTTCGGGAAAACTCTGATGGGAATTGGGAAAATTACGGAATGTCTGAGGGTGACTCATTAAATTTCAGTACCAGTCGACTCGGTATGAAAGAGTGCTGGACAGTTTTCTCGATCAAGTAGGTGCTTCCGGAATATTACTCTGAATGAGTCAGAATAAATTATTCAACTAATAGAACATAGGTACTACAAACAAGGACCTTTGATCACCCAACGTACTATATAATTGAACCTCATAATATGAGTTGTATGCTGAGTGGATGTTGACGCGAATTTAAGCACTCGAAGTTGAAGTAGGAAAGAAGACGAATAGAGAAAAAGTAAGTATATGATTTCAAGTAATTTTTGTAATTTTAGAGTCAGTGTTTTTGAGTTGATGTTACCATTACCTATACTGACAAAATCGAAGCAGTTACCTAAGGGGTACCGTCATTGGCCAGAAAAGTCTTTCAAAAGTATCTAAATATCTGCTATCAAACAGTTTATAAGACTTCTCACTATACCCGTATTACTACTTGGGTATAATAAGTTGATCAAAAAGAAAACTTTCCCTTCCTCCTTCCACAAACCATTATTATCCTTGAAAAGTTTTTCGCACTTTTCTCCGATAACAATCTATCAATTTCTAATCTGTTTCCGGCATTCTTTCTATTATTCAATTCTTAAGAGCCGAGAGCTATTGAAATTTCAAATTTATTTCATAGTTCAAAGTTTTAGAAATTTAGAATTAGAATAGCACTCCGCCCTGGAGATTCAAAAAATAAGAAGAATAAATACGGAAACAGAAATCAATTTTTTAATTATCAACAGAAAAGCTGAAGAAAATACTGTTCAACACCCCTCCTGTACCGTCATCAATTTAGCGACAGGTGTATCAATAAGGAGCTGCCTACTTGGACGATTGGATCTGGGTTATTCACGATCAACTCTGTTTCAAGGTGAAACAATTTGTCCATCTTGTGGGTATAAAGATGCTTCCCAGCTGCTGAAAAAACAGATATGCATACGGTATTAAATTTTGAATCATATTCTGAATTAAACTCTCACATCCAAGCCTATCAAGGTACCGGATGATTTCTGATCATTTTGGAATACCCAGTGAGATTAATTTTTCCCCATAAATCAAAATGTCCACTCGCATTTCAAGTTTTACAACCACGAATTTGAAATGCTTGACCAGATACCATAAATTCTCCCAAAATTCAGGGGTTCTGAACCCAATGATGGAGAATAAACTTCACTCTAAAGGGGGAAACGTTTTCTTTGAACTCGAGGTGAATTCATTAGAAGAACCCAAAGCAGGTTGAAGGGTCGCCTCTTGAAAATACTTGGTTCATTATTCTCTTAAGTGCGTCTATTCATCTCACTGAACACACAATTCAACCCTTTGGAGGTATAGAGGGGACGCCTAAAGAACGCGCCACGGTGGGCCCGAGTGACCGTGATTGCAATTAATTTGGCCCAACCCCATTAACTAATTTAAAGAAGGTCCTGACAGGCAATACCGAGGGCAATACAGAATATTGGAGGGGGTGTTGAGCGCGTTTTTGAGGAACCATTACTGGGATTGGTATACGTGGGATGGGAAGCGTGGATCAACAAGATGAATTAATAGGAGTAAAATACGAGTATTTAACGGATTATCAAACTGGTTTATCCGAGAGTGATCTTTAATGCATCTTCGGGTGTCGTCAGATACTCAGTCTATACCAAAGTAGATACAATATAAAGGTACTCAATCATCGGCTTGAATCAATAGCTGATGATTATCCTCAATTTACCTATTCCTCAACAATCCATATTCATGAAAATTAATTCCTCAATACTGAAGTGAAGAACAAAAGAATTTTCACTCAAAAATCAACATTTCCACTAGCTTCTTGGATTTCAAAGCTTTTTGAACAAAATATTGAGGTTCCCTGTCTGTCAGTCGGTCTGTCTGCGGTCAATTCCTTGACCCTGACAATACTATACGAAATTATGGTCAGATTTTGATGACATTTCCAGGGATTGTGCGGATTGGCCCCTAGATGCGTGTGCGCATGCTCGAACGTGATTTTCCTGAAACCACGATTTCTCTCTAATTAGGGGGGGCAGTGGAGGGTTGTCTGCAAGGAGATTGTCTTTAAATTCCGTCGCATCCGTAATATTGGATCAGTAATAGCTCCTGCGCACGCGCAAACCTCAAATTGGTAGTAATAGGCATAACTCCAGAACTACTCGACCAATGCCCGTGGAATTTTCAGGTATTGTGCGAGTTAGAACCTAGACGGTCCCCTTCGAATTTTATCACCATCGGACCAACGGTAGTGTAGTTGGATGCGATACATATAAATGTTTTGATAGGTATACATCCGGAACTATTCTACTAGTTTCGATGAAATTTGGACTTACTGATTCCATAATCCTACCTATTTACGTCCATCTTTTAAAAAAAAGTGAGGTGGGCATGTTGCAAAAGATGATTTTGAGCTAAAAATTAGTAATCGGGGGGTTTCAAGAACGCTAAATCCAAATTTTAGGTCGGAAATGCAAAATTCTGACCCACCGGAATGCCCCACTGGGCAAAGGACGGCACAGAAGGTCTACCTCTCGTTCAAGACTGCGCGGTCTTGCGGGTTTTGCCTAACCTTTGAATGGCCATCATCATGTCGAATTCCATTATTATACCTGGAACTGTTCATGTTGAAGATTGCTGGACTTGCAGGTAGGATATTATGTACTACTGGATACTGAGAGGTAGTAGGAGGTAAGTAGGTACCCTATACGGAAGAAACATGATATTTCTGCGACATGTTCCTCCAAAGGACTAACGACTACGTGAAATCACTCCAGAGAGGTTATCACTTACTGGATTAAGCACTAATCTGGGAAATTAGAAGAGTTCAATTGGATTTAGTTTACACAACCTCGACTCCGGAACATAGAAGTCATCATCTCTACGTTCAGAGCATCTCAATTGCAAGAGCTCATGTTCCTTGGGAAAACGGAATAAGCTCACAGAGGAAGATGAAATCCATCAGGCGAAAGTGGCTGTGGATATCAGCAATCGTATTTCACCCTCGACCCCCTCTGGAATGGGTAAACGATACCCTTCGATTATGGTGGAGGACGCCCGGGAATGAAATTTCCTTCCATGAATAGTGATACATCCCGCAGAGGAAGCTCTAAGTGGGACTGGAGGGTCTGGAGGTTTGGGCCCACTTAAGGGATATTACACCAACACCAAACATAACTCCGGGGGCCACCAAAGCAAACTTCAGGGGTCCGCGTGGCGGAGATATTTCTGTTTGAGTTTAGAATTTCTCTAATTTGCCTTTCGGTTTCGACGATTGGTATTCTGACCAAAATTTATCGATATAAGTGGAAGCTCTCATCACTTCAAGGGATGGGTCATAATTATATGAATGATGGGAGGGAATTCGTACTTCTAACGTTATGGCCCGTAGATCAGTAGAGTGTAGAGAGCACTATCATATATATACATGATATTGAGGTTTGCTGACTTCCCCTGCAACACGTGCTGTTAAATAAGCGTTGGAAACCGGTGGCGAGAGGGATTATTACATCCAGAGTATAATTGCAAAAAAGCACCTAAGGTTTATAATAAAAAATACTTTTCTCGAGAGCTTGAGATATAAGACGAAGTGAAGCATTGTTCGAGTTGGATTACAGGCCGCAGAATTCAAGTGACATTAATTTAGGGAGTTACAGTAAGTAGTTGGTCAGTCGGTCAAGCAAGTGCAATTTTTAGGTAATTTTTGTAAATTGATTGATGTGTAACATCCTTCCCACCGTCGAGACAACTTGTTTTAATTATCATCTGGGAGGAGGGTTAAATTATCTTCTATACTTTGTATATTAGGTGCGTCTTAGGATGGGTTATGCCCTTCTTCTTATATCGCATTTCCCAGTTAAATTTAGTTTTTTCCCAACCAAATTCATTTTTTTCCCATTCAAATTTAGGTTTTCTCAACTAAATTCAAGGTGTCTACAGCCCTCATGATAGGACCTGAAAAAAACTAAATTTGGTTGTGAAAAACTAAATTTGAGCGGGGAATGCTATATTATGTCCACCAATCCTCTAAGATTCTTCTTTATTCATGGGTATTTATCGTATTGAATTGAAGCTTCTGAAGTGGTTGGAACCGATTGATCAGAGTATTTATGTTCTCTCTTCACCATTTCACGTCCAGAGCGCCACATCCTATTTAATTCTAGATACTCCTATCATCGAGAGAAACAAGGACGCGTTTAAACAGGGTGGTCGCGCGGTCAGGTCCAGAATCGCTCGTCAACCGGGGAACGGATTCTACTCCCGTCTGGGAAACGAAATTTTCTCAGCGAGAGGTTGAGGAAAAGTGAGTGTCAACAAGTAAAAATATTGATTGAGGTTGAGGTTCCTTGCGGTTCCTCAACGAAATCAATATTTATCTACAGGGACGCTCTCCTCTAGAAGCACATTTCGGCGTTTCTTGTGAGAGATAAACTAAAACACGGTCTATCCATACAAATATCTCATAAATTGAAACCAGACGCTCTTCCTGAACCATAAAACGTTACACTAACAATACATTATTATAAAAGTGGTACGCATCTTTTTTATTCGCCATGATCCCCCTTCAACCCCTCCAAGATTAAGGGTCAATCTCTATGACGGGGAACCTGTATGGTTATTTTTTATTTCAGCGTTCGAAAGATCTTAGAGAGGGCTTTCCGAAAACGTGCTGTCATGGGTTCAGTAATTTATTGACTTCAAGTGTGAAGCGTAGGTACTTGACGCCTAAACCCAACTCCATTATTTTCATAACCTAGCTCATGTTTCATGTGATACGGAAAAACCTAAAATAAATTCGACTATTGTCTTTTTGTATGAGTTTGAAACTCCGGACTTTTCATTCTTTATAATTAATTTATAATTATAATCAATTTTAATAAGAGTTTATAGTCTTGTGCTATATTCCAGTACACGTGCTATATATGAGGGGTATCCAACAATCTAACTAACGTCACTTGGGCCTGTGGGCGGGTTCCTCAGCTCCCTAACCTGACGTCACGCGCACCCTTTGTTTTCTGGTCAAACCAATCGTAATTTCTAGCTGGAAATTGGCACTAGGGGGTTTTGAAGGGGGCTGAATCAGATTTCGGGGTTCAAAATGTAGAATTCCTATCAGTGCAAGTTCCCCATTATATGATACCCTAATGAATCCTCATTACTCGTATTCCATAATTTGCACCTTCAACGCGATGGTCTATTTCAACCACAGGCCTCCTTTCAGATCACCTATCGCAGTTCCAAAACATTATTATTTGTAAAATGAACAGCGTCAAACCACCATACACCCCATCCTAGACATTGCATCCCAGCACAGTGGATATCTCGGGGATAAGATAGATAATCCTGTAGGTAGAGGCGAGCTTAAAAATTGGTGCTAAAGTGAGTCCTGGGGCTTGTACGAGCGTTTGGGAGCACAGTAAGGTACCATAACTGAAAATTAGTCCAGGTATAAGTATGTCAAGTTTGAAATCAAATGGAGGTAGAGATCTGTGTTTCACAAGTCCGGGGTTAAAATAAGTTGAGGACTATGCGTTGACTCCGGATGTATATATACAGTCCTAGACTAGAAGAAACAAGAGACTCAGCAATGTATTTTCATATTAACCCGGACTATCTTCCCCTATTCCTGGATCAAGTGTTAATTCTGAACTCAGCAACTGGCCAAAACAATGAGCCGGGTGAAACCAGTTAATCGTGAAAAAGCATCAACCAAGTCGAGGCCTTTGGGAACCTACTGGCACCACTGCAGCTTTTGACACTACAAACGTCAAACGTTATTACTTCTCTTGCGGTGCCTTTGACAGGTGACATGGACGAAATGTTACACTGTGCTCTATAGTAGAAACCCCAGTTTTTTCTCTCTTCGCCACGAAAGCTCTACTAGAAATCTGTAGGTCAGGATAAAAGTGCGATCGGGAAATAAACGGCCGTTCAGTCTCCTATATTGGTCCTACACTCACTTCTCCTCAAGCAAATCTAATGTATTGCTTATAGGCGCTTTTTGATTCAAGACAACTCAGTCTGCTATACAATCTAAACAAACAATACATATATACGGAATTAAATATCACGATGCTACACATAAATTATTGTTTTCCCATGATGCTTGATATTCATTTTTTGTGTTGAATTTTGGTGGACGACTGATGCTTGATAACACATCATTTCCATCATTTCACGACGCCATTCCGTTCATTTGGACTGAACTTATTAGCATCCATGTCCATGTTACAAAAGTGAGGAAGCTATACCGCCACTCGACCTGGCAGATTTGGATTGGAACTGATTCCGAATATACCCATATTATATTCATATTACTTATAAGATGGTAATTTTTCGCAAATACCTCACAGCATTTTGTTCTTCTCTTTTTAGCGATTCGTTCAATTTGATTCGCTCCAAAAAGTCTGGCCAACGAAATCATAATTCCCTTTGGTATTATTTACATTTCGACATGATTTTGGATCTTGTAAACTTTTCTGAGCGTTAGATAGTAACGGTATAGAGACGATACGTTGGTTGGTATGTCATATTAATACCTACATGTATTAAGTACCTAAACATAATTTTTAAACAAGTGTTGAGCTTCAGGTATTGCTTCAAAATGGATTTCAAAATGTTGCATACTTATAGCGAACATTTTGGGGGATTCCCTAAGACAGTCCGATTGGACCGAGAATGAGTAGTTGGAAGACCAATCACATGAATCCTGAATAATCATTATTTGAGATTTTTCGCTTTATTATGAACAACCTGGAACTCCATAATCTTGCTGAAGTACCTATGTATCCCGGAAGTAGGATAAGATGAGAAGCTCACATCGCGCCTCGACCCTGCCTTTTTCATTGTGTTCCGCAGGTTTACGATACCATGAATTTCAAATAGCATTCGCACCACTTTCTCTTCATACCTATTATGAGCTCCGAATACAGAGAACTCTTTTCACGAAGAAAAATACAATTCTCGCCCACCTCGCACAATAACGTCCCTTAGAAATGTACCTACTTAATGTTAGACTCACTTTTTTTTGCGTTATCTCTTCCATAACGCGTATAAAAGGCACAATGAGCTGTGACGGTGGAGATGAGAAAAGACTAGGATGAAATGCGGGATGAGGAGTACCGGCGGAAGAAGAGCCATCAGTTGGGATTAGAGCAAAAAAGTAATAGAATACTCGACTCCCCAATGATTCCAGCAACGAAGAAATAGTCCGATAATGAGTTACCTTAGTCTCACCTGAAAATACTATAGAAAACCGAGTTTCCAGTTTCTTTAGTCCCACCAAACAACTATTTCAAATAATTAGGTACCAACCTGGTTATTATGAATTAAATGTTTTATTAATATGGCTCTTGAAAAATAGGATTCTTTGATCATTCATAACCCAACTTTTTAAGGCAGAAAGGCCCAAATAGGAAACAATAGAAAAACTGTTTTGTAGGTCACGAACGTCGAAAACTGTAATCAATATAATCATGAACGTAATGCCCAAATTTCAAGCGTCACTGGTTATTGTTTCACATCAAAAATTCTCGGAAATTTTTAGCAAAAAATTAAATTAAATTTTTAGCAACGGTGATTGGTCAACGGTGAGACGGTCGGTGATTGGTCAAGTTGACCAATTTAGGACGGAAGCATCGTTTATCTCTTTTGGTAAATGGACCTACATGTTTCCTGAAAAGTAGGAGCTTCCTCTGGCATTTTACGTTCTTGACCTTCTCGAACAAATTTGGTTCCATGTCTGTTCATCTGTTGGTTTGTCCATCTGTGTGTCCTTACCCTCACTTTTTCGGGGATTGTGCGGGCTTGTGCCGTACCTAGGTAAAGTATTATTGTACGCGTAAGCTAATTCTTGCCTCTGTACGATCTAGGGTATTCATTTATTCATTTATTTCATTGGTATGGGCGAACCCAATTACATAATTATAAAAATGTAACAACATTTGCCAAGCGAGCATAAATTACTTAAAGTAGGAAATATACAAAATAGGACAGAAATAAGGATATTAATATGAACAATTTCAAACATGATTACGGATTAAGAACAACGGCAATAGTAGGGAGCAATGAGACCAGAACAGAGGAGATTAAAAGAAAAAAATTGTGAGCCATAATATCATGTGGAAGATGAGCTATGTGCGTAGGCAGATGAAACTTTTTTTAATGGCAGCGATGGGGGTGTCTAAAAAAATCAAATTCAGGGAGAGTTTGGAGCACAAGATTTGCCATTCGGGGAAGCCTGGAAAATGGGCGATGGAGTTGATAGTTAGTTAGTATATAAAAATCAACACGGAAAAAAAAGTTTTGGATCGAGTGCCAACCTGAGGAACCAGAAATTTTATTTCCGACAGAAGGGACCCACTGTCAAATTGGCCTTGCACCAATTTACTCAGAGTCGCCACATCAAACCTACGCACCTGCAGCGGGTTCAATCCACATCTTTCGAGCAGGCACGAGTAGTCAATGTCGATGGACGGGATCTGAAGCTTAAAACCAATATAACGCAGGAATTTATGCTGAACCCTCTCCAACTGTCTGATGTGAATAGCATAGAATGGACTCCAAATAACAGCGGCATATTCTAGAACCCGCAAAACCAAGGCCTTTAAAGCTGGACAATGGCCGGAACACTAGTGAATTCTCTATTATTCCTTTCTTACAAATCCAAGAGACCTCATGGCTTTACTCGTGACAGAGTCAATGTGTTCAATTAACGTGAGTTGATGGTCAAAACAGAACCCCAAAACGTGAACCAACGGAACACGGGTCAGCAATTGACTGACTATGCATCCTATAATCATACGATATGTGAGTGGCTATGCGATGGAATGACAATACCACACTCAAGAATACAAATTATTATCCACACATCAGCCGCACAATGCGTCTATACAAGACTGCAACAGGCCATAATCAATCAACGAATCCACTTCCTTGAAAATCTTGCAATCATCAGCAAACAACAAGCACCTAGCTTCCAGGAAAAGATCAGCCACGCTATTAATCATAATTAGGGACAGCATAGGCCCAAAATGGGTTCCCTGGGGAACGCCGGAGGATGCAAGGAATGGCCTCGACACTACATCTTGCACTCTAGCCTTCAGGTATCTGACCTGGAGATAATTCGTCAGCCAATCAACCAGAGATCCGAATATTCCCAAGGCCTGAAGCTTAGCCACGATGTGCGTATGTGAAAATTTATCAAAGGCCTTGGAGAAGTCAGAATAAATTCCATCAACCGGGCGACCCCTGCGGAATGACCCCATGATATAAACTCCTGACCTCCATCAAGATGCTGACAGTTAAAACCCCTGAAGAAGACATGCTGTTCGGCAGCAATTAGAAGAAGATAGATTAGATAGAAGATGCATTACAAAAATGCCCAACGCCCTCGACCTATTCTAATACTGCCTTCTCACATCAGAATTCGGATATGCTAGGGAATTACCCACCAATAAATGAAAGTTGAACTCCGAGCATTATAACCACGAGTTCATTTTTTAAAGGATTATTTTTTAGATACCGGGAAAATCAAATCACCACTAAGCTGCTATACCTACTTAGATATTCCTACCGTCCTTGGAATCATTAGAGCACTTCATCACCTCTAAAGTTAATGAGAACTTGATAGAGTCGATGATTAACTGGGCGAGGTTTTCCAAAACTGGGCGAGGTTTCCCCTTCATACATTATTAAGGTGGAAAGCTCTCCCGATAGTCTGTTATTACGTGAGAAACCCTCCAAAAGTTCGCAGAGCTGCTGGTTTAAAACGCTCCGTTATTAACTAAAAACGAGGGATTTAATTAAAAGGGGGCGCTTCTCAGCCATCGAGTCTTACGAAGGAAGTACCAATAAAGGGTGGTCAGGTCTGAGCCCTCATTTATTGGGTTCAGAATTTCATAAAATTATTATTTAAATTTCATCCGACAGGTATATCAATCAACTAAACTATGCTATCTATGCTTTTTTATATGGGAATTGTAACTTGATATTTTTTCGTGCAAGAAAAAAATAGTGTCCTGAAAATCAAAATGTTTACTTACTTTTCACGGTTCAGAGCTTTTTGGACAATTTTAGTTCCGTGTCTGTCTGTCGTCAATTCCTTATCCGGGGCAAAACTATTTGAAGTAGTAGTCCAGTTATGATGACATTTTCAGGGATTGTGCGGGTTTTCCCCGCCACGGTCCCAAATTAATTTCATCCCTGTCAGACAAATAGTAGCGCGTGCGCATGCATAAACGTGAATTTCCTGAAACTCATATTTCTCAGTTCATAATGGACTGATTTTGCTCTAATTAGGAGGGTATGCCTTTATCACATGAACGATGTAACTTGATATTTCTCTATACACGATTGCTGGCTCAGTTGGTTGGTGTGAGCAGACTTCCTAAATTTTCATAATATATCACCTATGAATTTTTTCATAGTACTTATTGTAAGCTATGGCAATATTGCTGTAAAACTAAATTATCTATAATAACTTCCACCATTGCAATCTATGTTAGAGTACTACCATGAGTAGGTAAGTCCTCTATTGGAATCAAGAATTTCACATCTTTTTCATGCACAATTATGTAGGTACATATTCATACATTATGATAATGTACTTAAAATATATGAGAATTCTGCCAAGTTTAGTGGGCAGTGTTATAAGCTTCCACAGTGATTGTAAGAAGAACGCGATGGTAAAGCGACAGCAGTTGACCAGGATATGACATATGACATTGTGTTGAACGTGAGTTTGTACGAACTGGTAACTAAATGATTGTAATAGGTGAGTAATTTCTAAACAACTTGGTTTCCAGTTGTCGAGCAGTTCGGTTGATGATTGCGAGCAGAACATGTTTGCACTTTTGGAGTTACATTGTTGAACTGAGTGAACAGTGAGGTGTTTGTATGTCTTAATTTAGATAGGTATATAGGCAGTGGCACCATGATTACTCCAACCAATCACGCGAGCTGAGAAAACATTTGTAATCTCGACAACCAGCCACCAGAGAGGTGGGTGCATCCACATGAATGTGACATGCAATGCGAGGGTAACCGGCTAATGTAGATATACCTAATAATAATTTAAACAATCTTCATGCGATCTTTTCGACAAAGATAAATATTATTTATACACACGATGGAAGATTTCTCCCAGTTATGCATACTTCTTTTGAGTTTCGTTGAATCTAGAGCCTTTTATATTACATTTAACTTATTTCTAGAATCTAGATAGAACAGGATGATTTCCAATTGGAAATAAATCGTATGAAGAGGGAGAAAAAACGCTGCAAATTATTACACAATGGTTTATTATTCTCCCTATAGATCGCCCATCTATAAAGATCCTATTGACATAAAATACCCACCTACCGCGAGGTTCACAATCATATCTTGGCGACAATGAGTAGGTACCTTCTTGTAATTATTATTATCGGAGAGTTGTGTTAATGAAATTCAGTAACTAAGGAAGCTTCTGAAAGTAAACAACGAACTTGGTTCGGTGGAATCGAAAGAAAGTTGCATTTGAACAGCTGGTATTTGAAAGGAGATTTAGCCTACTCGGGAAGAATTGCGACTCACCCTCCTGTTTCTGCTCTTATTTTCGTTCAACCCTTAAGTCCTTACAG
>JAEMON010000005.1:14096762-14110334 GCA_030264115.1 Lygus lineolaris
AAAAATGGGTGTCTCATGTAATGAAGTGTTTGAAAATATGTGTGTTTCAATCAATGAAGTATTTTAAAGTATATACCGACTTATTGTTCTAGGTATATCATAATTATTTGAAAAAATTCTGATTTTATGGTTTTATTAGGTTTTTAATGTGAAGTCAGGTTTGTCCCCGACACGAACAAAATGAGCTGTTTCCACCAAAGCGAACGAATGTTTGTTCGGTGTCGTCAAATGTTCGTTCGGGATGATGCCGATTCAGAATAATTGTACCCATTTAAAATCTAGTATAAGTTTACCCATTATGAGTAAACATATACAACATTTTGAATAGGTACCATAATCATCAAGTGTTGTGATAATACAATACTATTTATGATAACCATCGTTATTCATGATTATAAAATCGTTGATAGCTGCCTAACTACTAACTATGTATACGCACAACTCTCGCTCCGCCTACCACCATGCAATATTTCTCAATGTGTGAAATTTATTCATTTTGTGATTTTTGTGTTTTGAGAATGAATTCATTTCATTCAATTTTCATTTTATCATTTAATAATGATTAACAGGACGTTTCCATTTGTTTTATGAACGTTACGAGCGTCACGTCACGATGGGGTTTGCGAGGGTCACATCACGGAGAAAATATCGCACCTTCGCTATTAAATGAATCGTTACTAAATGATCTGACTGTACAACCGTAGGACTACCGTCCGTTTGGTTTTTTGGTTTTTTTTTTTTTTTCAACTTCGGTGAGTATAGCGATGTTTCTCCTAATTTCACAATACATAAATATACGTTGTAGCTATTTCTGTGCTCATTTCTTGTCACAACAGGCTGCAATAAATGCGCACGAAGTGCTTGTCGTGTGCCTTTTCAACCATTTCTATAGAAAACCTGATTTATTGTTTGAACTTGAAAATAGAGCGAGAGCTTTAGGAAAGAGGATGCTCCCAGGAGTTTCAGGAAAGAGGATGCTCCCAGTAATTTTTGGGATTTCAGACACAAAGGGCGAACACAGATCTTCGGTAAGTACGTTTTCCAGGTGAGCGAAACAGACCGAGAAAATTCAGTTTGAAATGTGAACACAGGTCTTCCGGGTACATTCGCTCTGAAACTAATTCATTGGAGCGTGCTTGAAAAATATATTCCCCTCTCTGAACCGTTTAACTGGTTCCGTCGAGTTTTCATCACTCAAGAGAAAATAGAGCGAATCGATTTTGAAAGAAACTAGTAGTTATATACAGTTGACGGTACAATATTATTATTGAGTGAGGGCGGTTTACATCTGGTTTTTCAAAATGTGGAAGCAGTTTAGACTAAACAAACGTTTGAACGGGATCTTAATTTGATTCTCGATGAAGAAAAATAATATTGATAGAATAATATTTGTCGATGAGGGAGCCGTACGGAAGATTTTAATTCCCACCACACTGTAATTCTCTATTGAATAAAGTATCTATGTTTACACTGATCCGTATATTTGAAGATAGAAAAAAGCTATTAGGCGGGTACCTACCGTATTGAGTTATTGACGACCTCAGTGCAAAATATCTCGTAGCGATTGAGATCCGAAATTCAAAGTCTACCGAGTTCAAGACCGCTGAATGAAGAATGGAGTTCAAGACCAGAATAGAGTTGCTGTCTATATCAATAATATTATTATAATGGTCGTAGAGCAGGTAAATCATTGAACATTTCTGAACTCTCTAGTTAAAAATAAACTCTCTAGTTAAAATGATTTGGAGACGGTCAAGCGAGTAGATTTGTACATCTCCGGATGTTTCTGAGTAGATTCCAATAAGATTTCGCGATTTTTCGAAAAATGTCTCCATGGAAATCCTTTTCAGGCCATTCTGAAGCGATAACAAATGTTTAACAATTTTTTTGTATATTAGGTATGTATAAGTCACTCCAAAGGATCGATCTTGAAAATCCTAAAAATTCTCAAAATGTCAATAACTAATAGAGAAACGATGAGTTCGTTGGCCAGCATTTTTTGAGTAGGTACTCCTCTGAAGGGGTCAAAACACGTATCTTTAGGTGTTCGGCACCATCTTAAGCATTAGAAAATAGTTGGTATATTCGGAATCAGCACCAATCTCCTTTAAGGATGACCCAAAAACTAATTACTTAATTAAGTACTTGACACAAATTAAATGAAAAAAAATCCATCGAAAATTCGCTCAAGCTGCATGACTGGTTTCAAGTATATGTTGCCGTATCGAAATCAGCCCCTAATGGAGTCGTCGCGAATAGATTCATTTCACGGTAAAAGGTTCTGCTTTTGGAGGTTCGTGGAAAGGTGACAAAAAGTAACTGAAATTGGTACGATGAATCGACTGCTCCCAAATAGATACCAAAAAGATTATATTCTACCAATATACCCACCTATTTTACAATACACTTTTTTTTTACCTATTTTACAATGCTCGTAATATGAGGACTAGGAGTTGAGAGAATGGTGAACTCAGTAAGTAAGCACGGAATTATATATTTTCCTATGAAAGGTGTAAGGCTTGATATAAATGGGGAGTAGAAGTAGGTCTGGGCCTGACATCGGGGATTGAACCACTCGGGTAAGGGAATAATTTATATTATGATAAATCAAAAGAGTTACTTACAGTTCGACTGCTGCCGGGATACTGCGAGGATTTTAGGTAGCGTGAGTTGCTACTCTCGGAACGATATGCTCCTTAGAGTAGCAACTCGGTGACACCGTCACAAAACGTATTTGAGATTACACCCTTTACTTAGTGTGAGTAAAATTTGTTAGCGAGTAAATGTCCTGCACACAGTTCATTTAGTTGGGCAGCAGAGAGTCCTTCCAAAACGCTAATTTCATCAATATAGCTCGTTCAATCACTCATTCACTCGTAGTTATAGAAGGAAACAAAGTTTACCAGCACATTTACCAGCACATTTACCAGCACATTTATTTTAGTTTACCAGAGCTTTCATTCGGGCACCTTTGACTCTTCAATAAAGCTGGTGATCGTCCTGTAGGAATGCTTCATTTTATTGGCAGCTATAGGAGAAATTTATAGGTTTGAGAACACGCGAGACCATTTAAGAACAGTTTTCTCCAATAACTTGTAATGTCATGAAACGTTTTAGAGAAACACCGAACTGTTCAAGATACTTAGTGCAAAAGGCTCGATGGCTCATCTCCACGCAGTTCCTCTGCTACCATGTCCAATGCAAGGTACGAGAATGCAGTGAAAACAAGGGGGTTCAGGGCTACGAGTTTGGTGGGTCATGGAATAACAAGGTCAGATAAGGACGTACACTGAGCCCCAGAGTAGCATGGCAACAACGGGTGAGCGGTTGCTTGAACCAACACCGCGCACTCCTATCTCTATCCCTCGGCTAAAATCGGCTGCTGGATCTAAATAATGCTCCTACCAAACCATAAATTTACAGTGACCTGGGTTTATTAAAGTTATGCCTGAATATTGATTAAAAATTAATGTGGAAGCTTTTAGTACAATAACCAGCATAATTCACGTTTGTTTCT
The DNA here is from genome assembly GCA_030264115.1 of Lygus lineolaris. NCBI lineage: Eukaryota > Metazoa > Arthropoda > Insecta > Hemiptera > Miridae > Lygus > Lygus lineolaris. The sequence goes on from JAEMON010000005.1 coordinate 14,100,280, forward strand.
CCGAAATTACGTTTTCGGTCCATTCCAAGAGCTTATAATTTATTGTGTATAATTTTACGAATTCCCAGGTCCATTCAATTAGCAACAAAGACGAGTGTCACCAACCCCGATTCATCCCACTTCCATCGATTTCCCAAACAAATATAAATAAGTAAGCCTAGGGTTGATCAATAATAACATTCACTTAAAATAAATTTATCCCGATGAACAGCAATCGGTAATCGATTTACTTTGCCCCGATGTTGTGATCAGGATAACGCCAACTGACGTGACGTCACTGCAGCCCCATGAGTTAGTTGTACTCGCGTTGTTCACCAGCCAAGTTCTGTTCTTACCTTCCGTTATAATTACTTACCAATCGAATACGTATTTAAAATTATACGTGTCGTGGTATTGCAAGAATCGACTGTGAATCACATCTCTACCCCCCACATCATATTATATAGAGGTGAGATCTTTCCATATTTTGGTGGTATACCTATTTTTCGGGATTTTCTTTCTGTTACGATTACAACTAACCGTCTAGAATAATACCTAAAGGGTCATTTTATAATGTAGGTATAAACCTTTGTTCGAATCATTATTACTTCGTATCCTCTTAATGCCTCACATAAGGGCATCAGTTGCTCGTCCATCATACGGACGTAGCTAAGCGTCTAAAAAATATAGGTGCTTATACTAAACCCGTTTTCCTGTAACTTAATATCGCAACCATTTGATATATTGTTCGTTTGTATCTTCCTGAAAAAAAGGTTTTTTTCCCAGATCAGTTTCAGTGGGTTATTCTGTTTCAATACATACACCATGATATAGAATATTAGACCAACTAGTTATAGCTTACTGAGGGGAAACATGGGGTAGTGTAGTAGGGAGTGAATGATCCCGAGGAAATGCGGTCCATACTGTGCAGCTCTGAGAGCCCAGCTATCCCTAAAGGACGGTGTTCGGTTTCATGGTCGAATAGAGGATCATTTCTAGTTCTGGGACACTTTTAATCAAAGTAGTGAATAGCCAGCTAACTTTTCCTCTTGGGACATTTAACAGGTTACCATAATAAAGCCAGCGGCATAAGAGTTTACTCTAACTCTAGCGCTTCTAGTTCAGGTTCCTGTAGATACCTGGGTAAATATGCGATCCATCCATTTCCTTGGTCTTCCTACATACATTGTTGGACTGTCGGACAGTTCCTTGCTTGAACATAGAGAACAACCCGTGACAAACTGGGTTGTAAAGGAGGTTTGCTCCCCAATTTCCATAGAGCATCAACTAAACCATCCATATTAGTCTTACTGTACTGGTTAAGGCACTTGATTAAGGCATCAACTACTACTGTGATATACCCACCTATCGTTGCTGTGACGGCAACATCAAATAAGCGCCAAAATAGCGATGTTGAGGTTTTGCACCTATTTGTGAGGATTTGTGCAAGAAGGTGCAAAACCTAAACATCGCTATTCTAGTGCTTATGTGACGTTGCCGTTATAGTGACGTTATATGTAGGCTTGAAAAACACAAGAAGAAGATTGAATACGTATACTTTGAACAGTGGGGTCGGGGAAAGCAAATCGTTATTTTTGTCACATTTAATAACTTCTCATAGCTGTCTTATCTCCTTGGATGAAAAAGGTAGTGGCGTTTCTCAATTATTTACCCTATTCCCGACATCGGACGTCATTTTTCATCTGCGCAATGGGTTGAATACTATAACATCTTCATTTCACCGCAACCTTCCGTTTTCTTAAACTAACAACATCAAAATAAGCCCATGGCGTTATTGAACCACGTAGCGTTATTTGGTGAATACTCCTTGTAACTTACCAATCTCTTTTCTATATAGCAAACTATTCACTGCATATTGTGTAATTATTCCAAGTATTTCCCAGTCTTTGGAGGAATCGGAGATCCCTCTTTCCCTGTTACAATGCCTTCTCATCTCTCGTTTTCCACGAGAACGAGTTAGTATCTCCAGAATCGTAATATCATCTATTCCAATGTCGAGATTCCATGTTAAACCCGATCCTTTCTTAGCACTAATCTTTGAGCTTGAGTCTTGAATTAGTATCGAGAAATACGAATGAACCAAGCCTCACGTACATTTTCGCCTCCTAAAATAAGTCAGTGAATGAGGCAAAGAATCTAAGCCAGGATTACACTCTACGCCAGTTATAAGACGTGGAAGTTCTGTGGTACACGACTGAAAGGAAGCGCATCTGATAACTTTTCACCAAAAGTTTTTGGAAGTGGGGTGCGGGGGGATATTAATCTGTAGATTGAGGAATTTCGTATTCAAGTTCACTCCCCAACAGTTTCAACCAATCTTATTATTTCCGCTCTACTCTTCACAGTTGCGCTCCGAATTTCTCATGTTCGACCATTTTGTTCTTAGCTCCACGGGGGGTGCCTTTGTTCTGAGCGATGGATAAGTTCTGGGTCACACAGGAATGAGACGCAAAACCATTCTTAAAAATCGTTCTTTTTTTCTAAAAAATTGATTGGAGTAATTCATTCCATATTTTCCTCAGTCCTTCCACCTGATCTCAATCCCTCATTTTTACAATTTTGCATGAATTTAAATTCCTCCAAAACTAGCAATATCTATGATGATCTTTTTAAGGGGGCTTGTGAAGGCCTTATGTACATTATAAAAAACAATATTTCAACCTAGGAAAACCGTACTTTTTTTTCTAAAAAAAAAGTTGAAAAGTGACACCAAAATAGAGATTCACCCAATTATAATGCTGAATTTACTGAGCCTTGGGTGACCCCTACTTCAACTCTACCCCATGATGATTCACTTCTTTCTTTTGCATTCTATTACTCAACATAGACGAAAACCATGCTACCAGCGGTTCAGATAAATTTATCGATCTTAGAATAGATGACAACAATTAATGATTAACTGAATTAAAAGCGCGGGAAAAGTCGATAGTACAAAAAATCATTACTTGGCGCTTGTCCATGGCTAATCTTGCATCATCTAAAACTTTTATCAATGCCATTTCTGTGCTACTATTTGCTCAAAAACGAGCTTGAAACTCATCAATAGTGTTATTCAGATGAACAAATTTAGACAGCTCATCGTATTTACAAAGGTCAACAATTTTACCAGGGACGCATAGATTGTTAATATCTCGGAAGTCACTTACATTGTTTGGGTTCTATTTCCTGTTTGAAGGTAGTACAAGTGATGGTTTCCATAAAGGATGGCTGCTAGCTTTTAGTGAGGCATTGTTGATATGACATCACACTGGGCTGATTTGATCAACGATTAGTTTCATGAAATCTATTGGGATTCCGTCTATACCTACCGCACCTCAAGTAATTTTAAGCAGATTTTTCCTGACCTGTTCATTATTAATTTCTTTTATATCTAACTTTGGATTATCGTTATTACCTAGGCCATCATAAAAAGCTAACATTGTGTGGGAAAGAGAGAGAAGGAATATTGGAGAGTTTAGAATATAAACAAGGTACTTGAATGGAACCTTCACAATTATTATTGGAATCAAGAGATAGGTTACCTAAATGATAAGTAACATATCACTGGAGAACTCAGAAACTCATTTCATGAATATTGATAAAGACTCACACCGGAATACAAGTGATGTAAAGAAAGTTTCAGGCTGATATCAGGGGCCTAACACAAGCAAAGCCTGAGGCGTCCACTCTGAATACCGTAGGTAAAGCGCGGCTTGTAATTAACCTATTTTGTTGAGTCATCTGTAAATTTGTTTGCCGAAAGTTTACATTACACTGTCGGAACGCGGGTTCCTGTTTTTGTAAGGCCAGAAGTTTCAGCCGCAAGAAGTTGGTCCGCTAGTCTGATAAAATATTGACGGTCACCCAAATTGGATACCGCAGAATGTGTCAGAGATATGGAATACCTCAAATAACTTAACAGTTAGTTGAAGGTCAGCTAACAAGAAGTATTATCTCTACTGCGTCTAGTTTGCCTCTCCCAAAAATGAAGAACAGCCCATACTATGTTTTCTACATGGGTGTGTCCTTTATATAATAAATTTTTGTATAGTTCTCCAGGTCTGTACAGGTGGTCTAGGCCTCCAGGCCTAGTTTTGTTGACGAACACCATTTTTCTGTTGTTGTCTAATATACCAGTAATTAATCATATCCAGTTCCAATACCTATTGTTAACATGTTAATGGTACGTTCCGATGCTCCGATTATATTGATAAGACGTAAACTGTCGATCCCCAACCTATCTATGCATATCAAGTTTGTGTTTCTGACTAATGATTGCTCTATCTTTGGAAAAATGAACGCGAAACCATCTTGCTCAATGGAGGAATCTCTCTCTCTCTCTCTCACTCTCTCTCTCTCTCTCTCACTCTCTCTCTCTCTCTCTCTCTCTCTCTCTCTCTCTCTCTCTCTCTCTCTCTCTCTCTCTCTCTCTCTCTCTCTCTCTCTCTCTCTCTCTCTCTCTCTCTCTCTCTCTCTCTCTCACTCTCTCTCTCTCCCTCGATCTCTCAGTTCTAATCCACCCCCTTGCGAACGGATACTTGACATCGCTTAATTCAATCATACGTTGTTTTGATAAATTAATTACAAGCGCATTGTGAGTATTTTAATGGCGCTCAACATCGTTCCTATACTGCTCAAATGTACCGTAAAGTGACTACCCAGTCCTTATATTATGTGAAACAATATCCAAACGGATTTACGAGTGTACTTTACATCGCACACCGCTGGACGAATGGAGGACAGTTAAAACAACAAGAACTAATTTCCTATGCCTGCATGTTTCAGGCTTGAGACTAGGAAAATGGAATGCAGTAATAAAGGGGGTTGGCGTTGTAGTTCTCTGACAGTGACGTGTTTGAAATGCAAATATGCTACACGAAACCCCTCCACAAAATCTACGTCGAACGAACATAAATTGCTTAATCCTACTGCTCTGTATGGTCCCTTGGAATAGTATCACTGTATTATTCGTTTGCGATGTTTTGGTGATTTGTCTTTGAAACGCCTTTGATAGTTTATCGCTCGATTGTAATTCAGGTGGTAGTTGAAAGGATGTTGCGATTATAGTGGGTTTGAGTACAAGTACGAATGTATGAATTTAATTATATCTAACAGGGTATCCACCGATGATGTAGGGTGAATCGGTTGGTTGATACGAATTTTAGAAGTTGAATGAAGAAATATTAATTGAGAAACTGAACCAAATAAAACAATTTTGACGATGTTTCTGTCTAAGTGACAATGGTTAATGGAAGAATAGTGTAACTTTGAGGATCAAATCGATGCCCGAACTCTCTCAGACACTTCCCACGTCCTTGGAATTTTCAACCGCATGCATAACTTCCACAATATGGTCATACGCACATGGTAGAATTTTTTATTCGCTCTGATGTGAATTGCCAGGGCAAAACGCCTCCACTGATGGAATAGATTTGGCGAAATCACGGGATAACAAAGCCAACACTGCATGGATCAGCTACATTCAACCAACTTGCATTGATGGAGATCACTGGGTATGGTGAAGATCCATTCTGGATCATTACCAACAGGGGTGAGAACGACGAGAAGCAGGCGCTCTGGGAGTCAACACTTTTGCCGAGCGGGTTGCCAAACAGCTGAGACAGCTCCAGGTCTGCCCCTCTGTGAGAAGACCCAGATGTGCCCTTCATAACTCTGCCCTAAACCTATTGGATAGATATGCACGTCGCAGTGGGTGGCCAGTATGGCTTGATATCCCAGCATGGGATCTGATACAAGCAGGCTACCCTATGTTCATCCTAGAGTGGATGACAACTCGAGTCCTAACAGGAGGAACCTGCATATGGTCGGCATTCAGGGCAGCTACTGCCGAAAGACGTGTGGCGGCGTGACAATGCGCGTGTCATGGGATCTGCAGCTGAACTCCAACTAACAGGGGAGGAAAAGCGCCGCCCAATGGCACACATGAAGCGGCGCGGCCCTCCCTCCTTCAACTCAGGGACAAGGCCAGTCAGTCTTGTCTCCCACCCCCAATGTCCGAGGTCGGATCTCGGACCTCGAACGCAATTGCTGCTGGATGGACACAGCAGTAGAGATTTGATGAGATTTTCAGGGATTGTGCGGGTTAGTCTCGTGACGGTCCCCTATCAATGTCATTGCCATCGGACCACTAGTAGCGCGATCGCATCCGCAAACGTGAATTTCCTGAAACCCCGGTATCTCAGTTCCTATGTGACCTATTTCGCTCAAATTTGCATGGTAGTTGTGGACTGACTTCATTACACCAACCTATGAATTTCGTCACGATTGGTTCAGTAAGTAAACGCAAAATTGAAATTTGTTGCCTTAGGCGTATTTCCGGAACTACTCGACTAATTTCGGTCAAATTTCAGAGATTACTCGAGCAAGACCCTAGAGGGTCCCGTATGAATTTCATCGCCATCGGAGCACTAATAGAGTGTGCGCATGTGCAAACGTGAATTTCCTGAAACTACGATTTCTTTGTTGCTAATGGACCGATTTCGCTCTAATTCGGAGGGTAGTTGGAGGTTTACAATTACCTTCAGATTTCAACATGATTCTATCAGTAACAACTACTACGCATGTTCAATTTGACATTAGTTTCATATAGCCATAACTCCAGAACTACTCGACCAATTCTGGTGAAATTGTCAGAGATTGTCTGAGTTAGCCCCTTACTCAATTCCCTATTAATTTAATAGCCACCGGACCATTAGTAGCGTTTGCGCAAGCGCTAACGTAAATTTCCCGAAACTAAGATTTCTCAGTTAGTAATGTAAGGATTTCGCTCAATATTGGAGGGTAGTTGTGGGCTGACTCAAACATAATCTATACCTATGACTTTTGCCACAATCGAACATTTATTGTCATAGGCATGCTCCTATTCTACCAATTTCGTTGAAATGTTCACTAACCGATTCTATACCTACGTCCATGTTACAAAAGTGAGGAAGCTTTACTGCCTACCGAACTTGGCAGACGTTTTGTATTAGTTCGCAACTTCCGACATTTCATTTTTCTTTATAATTAATTTAATTAAGATAAGATTTCGATTCTAGAGTCTTATCTATTATTTCCCATTACACCTGGTTTAGAGGGAGGGTGGGAGTACCTAATCAAGACGGCATGCATGAATACCCGTAGGTACAGAGACGAATTATCATCCCAGTTGCGCAGTTCTTTTCAGCTATGGCTGAATTGAGGTAATAACATTGCATATCACCCGTTAAGTTTTATCATGGAACATGATTTAGCCTTGACCTAACTGGCTGTTACGTTTTTCGGGAACGAAATCGAGTCGCGAAATTTTAGTGCCTCAGCCCCCTGATCAGCTGAGTCAAAATTGAGCTGCGAGATCAGCTGAGTCCAAAATTGAGCTCACAAATCAGCTGAGTCGAAAATTGAGCTCCCAGATCAGGTAGGTCAAAAATTGAGCTCCCAGATCAGCTGAGTAAAAATTAATCTCATATCAGCTAAGTCAAAATTGAGCTTAGATCAGCTGAGTCCAATATTGAGCTCACAGATCAGCGGAATACCTGAAGCATGTTCCATTTTTTTTAAATTTAGCCAGTAAGGCTGAAGTAGAACCAAACGGGGATGCAGGGGGCTGGCAGCGGAGCACCGTTTTTTTTTTTTTTTTTTTGTTTTAACCGTCCGCAGTAGAATCTCTAAGCAGTTAGATTGGCTTCGAGTATTTCCCCAGTTAGACACCTACCGAAAACGTCACATGCTGAATGATGTCCCAGGGATCTTTTGCCTGGTGAAATCGGTCGCCTTGCTCGACTCAACTGTCTTGTAATCAGGGTTTCTATTACCCTTGGTTTTGACATGAAGCTGGAATCATGAAGCTATACCACTATCAGTGATTCCCAGACCCTTTCATGAGAGGAGAAGAAGAGCCTTAATAGTGGGGAATGAGGAGGGAGAGGAATGTACTCCTCTGAGCCAGCGCAGAATGTTCCTGGTCCAGAACTTCAGAAGTGAGTCAACCTTTCAGAATGGCTTTTGGTTTCCTTCTAAGATACACCTAACGTATACCATAGGGGAAATAAGCCGGCGGAAGACACCACACTCTACTCCAGACCTAGCTCAAATGAGTAGGTGAAGCAGGCTATAGAACTATTTCAAGATAGAAACGTTTTCCCTACCAGCATATTACTGAGATATGGAAGTAAATCCTGTTGATGGAGCTATTGCTGTGGGCCTAGTGATGGATTTCCCGTGTTTTCGTAGCCTCTCACACCATTCATTTATTTAACCCCTTCAAAACCAAACAAACAACTTGTTGAAGTGAGTAGAACCAAACAACCAAACAAAACCAAAACCAAACAAACAACTTGTTGAAGTGAGTAGAACCAAACAACCAAACAAAACTTGTTGAAGTGAGTAGAAAATGGTTCCTACTTTTATTTCCTTTGAGGATGCTACGAGAATAAAACCTTTAAAGCAGGCCACGGTGTCCCAGGTGCCTCGGAAAGTGGATGTGTTTTTTTTGTTTTTTTTTTCACCACCCCCACACTGCCCTTCCAGCCTACCTACCAACTCACTTTGCATAAACATCCCTTCTGGCAAGGGTTGGGTGCAATCACCGCAAATAGACTCTACCCATGTGATTGATTTTCCACAATATGCCTAGGAAACGAATATATTACGAGTGTTTGTGCGTAAACAACAAGAAACCTGAACCTGGATCTACTTACAGTTAGTTCATTCCATATAACCTATGTATAACGAAGAATAACATTGTTGACGGTGTATGTTACATGAGATTTGTATACCAACAAATGGAAGGTACCAAGAGGTACCTTCCTTGATTAGAAGCGTACATAATGTCAGGTATCTCTATACCATGAAACGTCCTATTCGATATTAACAAAATATGAAACAACTACAGTACAAATAAGTTGGTAAGAACTAACCAGGTACACTCCAATCGAGGTGTTATTCATGATAGTATTCACTAAACACGAAAATGATTCAACTTTCAAATCACGGCAATGAATAAACCCATACAGTATAGGTCATTGGGTAGGTAGGTACTCAAAAAAAATACGACAAAGTGGATTAATTTCATTATCCTTATTATTTATTTTATTATTGACATAATTATGTCTTTTCGCTATGGGGGTCAATCCAAAATGTTGTCACCTCAAAACCGTTACCATGTTTGACATGGTTCCATTGTTTTTAATGGCCGAGCAGTCAGCATAAAATTTCGGCATAAATCGAGAGCTTTCCAACGAGTGGATAGCGGTTTTTGTAAGTGAAAAACCGACTGAGTTACATTCCCTAGTTACGAGGGTTTGACTCTGACATGAATTTTCCTTCGAGCAGTCTGTATTATTTTTATAGAGATTGTTTGTTTACTAGGTATCAAATGTGGTAACCAGGGGTGAGATGGATTCTGTGTTTTATTTCCGAGAAGTGAGCGTAAAAGCTGATTATTATTACACAACGGTTTATTATTTTCTGAATAGATCGCCCATCTACAAAGATCGTATTGACATAAAATACCCACCTTCCGCGAGGTTCTTGCACAATCATCTCTTGGCGACAATGAGTATAGGTATCTTCTTGTAATTATTATTATCGGAGAGTTGTATCATTCATTCTTAATGAAATTCAGTAACTAAGGAAGCTTTTGAAAGTAAAAAACAAACTTGGTTCGGTGGAATCGAACGAAAGTTGCATTTGAAGAGCTGATATTTGAACGGAGATTTTACCTACTCGGGAAGAATTGCGATTCACACTCGTGTTTCTGGTTCTTGTTCGTTCAACCCTTAAGTCCTTATAGGGAGCGAATGGTTGGTCCTAAAACGCTCCGCAAGGTCTCATTGAACTCTAAAAATTGTGTTCTGTTCTAAATTGATGGAAAAATATACCTTCCTATTTTAAATTTTCGAGCTAGGGCGTTTTGTAAATTTCATCCCCTATTTTCTACTCCTTAGAGGAGACTGACCTAGACACCAAATGGGTCTGGCATACCAAATTGCATTAATTTTGGTCCATGGTAATCCGTACGGCGGACGGCAGGATTTTTTATTCGATTATTGGATTCTACGTATCTTGAAACGTAA
>JAEMON010000005.1:14127285-14137914 GCA_030264115.1 Lygus lineolaris
CATTCGGTGACCGAAGCCGGAGTGGAAGAGTCTTCGATTGACTCTTGATTGGAACGATTTGTGAATTTCTTTTTGTAAACCGTCTAGTGAATTGACAGCAGTTCAGGAATTTATCAGCCGTTTTTTTTTTTTGATTTTTTTAGTATTTCGTTCGTGATTTTTGAGCTTCCTTTTTGTATCGTCTTGTAATTCTTCCGTGATTTTTGAGGTTCCTTGAGTAGGTATCTAACTACCGTCGTTTTTGTATTCATGGAGAAATCGTTTGGAAGGACGTCCACTAAGTCAATTCGTATTGTTTGTTACCTAATCATTATTTGCCCTTAACACTACATTTTATTAATGGCATATTTTGCGGTCTTAATTGTACATTGCGAGTTTTAGCAACATGTTTCGGGTGAATTAAACAGCGTTGTTAGTGATCCCTGCTCATGACCTTATTCGAAAAGTTCATATTTTTCTCAACCATTTGTAGGAACGATTGTGCACAGTGAAACATAAGCCTCTACGCCTTGGGAGACAGTTGCGTGGAGACTTAGTAGTTTCCACTTCTCTCGAGAAAACCACCACCACTCATCGATTCCGCCCAATCAAAGGATTTTTCTTAAAGAGGAGCAATATCAAGCTTTCAAACTCACAACTAATAATCGAAAACCTAACTAAGACGCGCATATATCTTCACAAAATTTAACCACGAAAAACATCCTTGTCCCTTGTGCCATGGATATCACGCGATACGGAAATGCCACACACTCCTTGAACTTGACCTCAGCTTGATTGGCCACAGTATTTTCCCAACAAATTTGCGGAAATTGTCCTGTAACATCTCACGAGTTGAAAGAGTGCCAGCCACATCAATTTTTGGATCTACTGATCTAGGCATGGCTGAGCAATCGTCTCATTCCCCGACATACTGATATTCATCACAAGCCAGACCGCTACTCCACGGAAGTGACGATTGTTCCAACCCTTTACACCATCCGGCAAAGAACTCTCCTCGAGATCCTGAATCGGACCCACTATTGACACAGCCCGCAAATCCAGAATCCGGCTTTCCTACATGATTCGGTTTCTTCTTTTACAGCTATATGGCCATGTTTGCCTGTGGGAAGGCTACTTCGAAGGGAGGGGGGGGAGCACTAATCGAACCTAGATGGCTAAAATACAACTTAAAATAACCACTTGGGATCTTCCGAAGAACGAATTACTAACGGGAATTTTCATTCCTCCATGGACTTCTGATGCGTTAAAAACTTTATATGTAGTCGACCACAGTGATTGCGAAATTTGAGGAATTATTCATCTACGAATTTCCTAACCCGTCACAAATCACTAGGGTCTATTTTGGACCGTTATTCAAAATTACTTACCTAGAAATTGAAATGATTAATATCTTTGAAAACTATCCATAAAATATCTCACACACAGCGCAAAACATATAATGTGTACCTGGGGGCAGGTACTACTCCAGAAGGGGTGAGTGATGTACAGGGAGAATCTAACACCAATAAGGCAGATGTGCTGAGGTCCGCAACTTTTTAGCGACCCGGTTCCCCCATTCCGTCCCAACTTCAAGTGGATTCTCATGGTACCTACCTGTCAAAACAGTCTGAGTTTTCCTATCAACGCGAGACTAGGCTCCCCCCGTGAAAGCCCACGATTTGTGGTGGTCCTCATATAATATACCTCCGAGTTAGTTATGTTAATATTACACCATCTTCCTACTTACACAGTGTGTACTCCATTAATATAAGTACCCACTAGCCAGTATACGGGAAGAGTCTCGTATTCCAAAACTATACGGTAAATAATTTAAGTATATAATCATTTATTGAAAATGCTTCGACCGAAATTGGTAGAATAGTTCCAGGTATGAATATGCCTATGACAAAAAATTCCAAGTTTACGCAAACGTACTTGTAATTACTCACCCAATTGATCCAAAATGTTTGAGGAAGGATTGAGCAAAATTGGTCCATCAGGATCTGGGAAACCTTTGTTTCAGGAATATCTCGTTTGTGAATGTGGTTCGATGGTCGACCTACCGATGCCACGGACGGACATAAAGACAGACAGTAGACAAAATTGTTCAGAAAGTATAGATATACAAAAAGCAAGTGGGAATTTCGATTTTGAATTTGAAGGACGAACATTTTGCTTCGAACAGTCACTGTCCGCCAAATTTATCACATGGTACTTAAGGTGTAAGGTAACTGAATTCATAACGCACCGTCTAGCGGGTCCACCACAAAATCCATGAAAATTTCATCAAAATCAGATCAAATTAATGAATTCCGGAGTTTGAAAGCTTCTAAAGCAGATTCAAAGTCGAGCCTGTCCGTCTGTGGTAAATTCCTTGTTCCAGTCAAAACTCCAAAACCTATGGGCCGATTTTGATGAAATTTACAGGAATTGTGAGGTCCCTAGGGGATTTAGGTATATACCTTCCATTTTATTCACGTATAATCTGATAATCAAACGTCCTTCCCATGACGTTTACAAAAACGTATCTCATTAGGTTAGTCATTTGATGGCTCTGGCCTCATCAGCAATCGTTGTATACAACCTATAGGTCAATGTTATTATCGTCTCGCACTTTATTCAAAGTATCTACCCCTATTCAACAAAGTAAATTCCACCGGTTGTGCCTCTCATTTCCTCTTTTGTTGAAAGACTTTAGCTATTCTGGCATTGGATGAACAAATCTAGGAACAAACCATAATACTTTGTTATGAATTACATTAGGGGAATTTCATCTATACTAATGTGCAAAAAACTTAATATCAATTGCTTTGGACAAATAAGGTACATAATTATTCGGAACTTTTACAAAGTGGATTGAAACACCTTGAAACGACCGAATTATTAATAAGAGTCATTGCTGCAAGAAGTGGGATTTTCTCCGAATCAAAGCTTTCATCTTTCCGGGTCAATACACATTTTTAATTACCAATCTCCTTTTTACTTTGATGGGAGGGCCCGATGCCCTTTTTTAGCTTTTCTCCCCATAGATTTTCACAGGGTAGGAATGCAACTTTCTGAAATTAAAATATGCCGGTAGCAGGTAATTGGATTTCTTTACTAAGTACCTGAACGGAAGTGAAAGTAACTCACTCACAGTACCTACCACTGTGTACATTTGGAGAATTACTTGACGGTTTCGTTTCCGGGAAAGCAATATATACTTCCGCCCTTATAACAATTTCTGGGGTAGAACTTTTTCTTATTCCAAAATCATACTATCTAGGAAAAGCCACCACATTATTTGCCTTTTTCATTATTCATATTTTGTAGACCTTCCTCAACAAACTCATTATACTGACCGTGTACGTTTTTATGTTTGTGTGCGAGTCTGACCACTAACTCTTGCCAGTCAGTTATCTTCCAACGTTATAATTTGCTTTCAATGAAAATCTCAGGGATCGTGCGGCATGGAATCGAAAGATGGTCTCCTATTTAAAAAAAAATGCCGCAAATTATTACACAACGGTTTATTATTTTCTGTATAGAAAAGCCCATCTACAAAGATCCTATTGACATAAAATACCCACCTACCACGAGCGAGCGGTTGGTCCTAAAACGCTCCGCAAGGTCTCATTCAACGCTAAAAATTGTGTTCTATTTTGAATCGATGGAAAAAATATACCTTCCTTTTTGAAATTTTCGAGCTAGGGCGTATTGAAAATTGCATCCTCTATTTTCTAACCGTTAGAGAAGACTGGCGGTAACGCCAAGCTTCACGGCAGAACTGGACTCCAAACGGGGCCGGTATACCAAATTTTGGATCATGGTAACTAAGGAAAGTAACGCGTACGGCGGACGGCGTACTTCGGACGGACGGATTTTTTTTTTATTCGATTTTTGGATTCTACGTATCTTGAAACGTAAAACCTCAAATTTTGAAGGGGGGGGGGGGATTACAATTTTTTTTTCGTGCCCGATTCCAAAGGTTCATTATTGTAAATAATAAACCAATAAAGCTCTATCGGATCAATAGCAACCTCTGCGCATTCGCTAAAATCCTATGAACATAAAAAAATTAAATTTCTCAGTGTTTGACGATCAGATTTTGTCATCCTTTGGTACTAATCCTCCCTTCCAGATGAACTTAATCGTAATCAGATCAGTTTGTAGTGTAGACACTGCGAACTCAAAAAACCTCATCACATTCGAGAAACGTCATCACTTTTGTTTTTATACCTTTCCTCTACATTGAAAATCAATTTTCAAATAAAGGATGAAAAACCACGGTTGTTGAGTGAAATAAAACGTTCAACCATGCATGAAAGATTCGATTATCTTGCGAAGTATTACTTTCAATTGAGGAAACGGACCAAGCTCGAAAGAAAAAAGGGGAAGAAATCTAAGAGGAAAAAATTTTCAACGAAGGAAATGCTAATACAGTAGGAGAAGTGTTGAATAGAAGGCGCTGAATTCCCCCTCCCGTTAACTAGTCGGTGCTTTTAGAACTCGATTACTGAACTGATTACCAAGTTTGTGATAGGTAGGATACTTTTCCTCAGTGAAGGTATCCCTTCTGCGTGGCGTTGCTGAAATAGGGTGCAGATAGTGGAGAATCCGTCCGACCTGTTGTTCAACCCGGAAGATAGGAAAAGTGCATAATATATTAATTTAATCCAATGCTGCCTACGTCCTGTTTTTTTCGGCGCGAATTCACAACTTAAGCAGTGAGAATACAAATACTCAATTCATTCTCTTCAGTTAATTCTTTACTCACTGTTTTAGGTTTTGGTACATAAAATCCAATAATCTTATCGGCACGACCAATTGATATTTGGTGAAATTCCGTCTGGTGTTTATTTGTGCATGTAGAAGATTAGAGTTACTGTTAACATTATTTTAGGGGGGAAAGTTGGGCTTCACTAATAGCTACAGTCAGTCATCACACCATATGTTTTGGAAGATTTGTTTGTGTTCTGTTTCCGTCACTCACAATTTAAGGACTGCTGATCAGTGAATTGCTAGTGCGCACAAAAAAGCTGGGGTAGACCTCCGATGTCAAAGGCAATATTCCCCACGACATTCGCTATGTTTCGTGCATATGTGGTGGGAAAGCACATCAGCAGCATTTCTATTGGTGACAGAGTTTGATAGATGAAGAAAAAGAGGAGAAGCTAGGGGTCGACGGATGTAAGGTACCACCAGCGCTCCGAGCGGTTAATTCCACTCCCTACCTCACAACTTCTCTCTTACCGACGTTCCTTCTATTTTATCTTCCCTGCCCAATCACTTCTAATAACTATTTGGGCTGCCTCACTTTCGTGACATGGAACCAGTCACCTTGTGAAGATTTCGTCGAAATTGGTAGAGCTCGTTCTACTAGGTACATTATCTATCTGAATTTGTCAGGCTTGATGATGTGCAAATGCATATCATGCATATCATCAGCATGTCACAAGGTGACTGATTCCATGTCACGAAAGTGAGGCAGCCATCACACCTACAGAGGTGTGCGTTTTATTAGACTCAAGGCGCTTACAACAGGAAAGCTGATTGTTTCAGTTATGAAATAGCCCCTAGAACCGTTCTAGGTGGCTAAAAACATTTTTCTGGCATAGTCATACTGCAGTAGAAAATTATAGTACGAAAATTCCCGTTTCACTTGCATTTTACCCTCCATTTGTCAACCCTGAGGCCCTGAGGGTGGTGATCTGATAACAGCACTTCGCCAGGCATGTTGTTTGTTGTGCTGCTTCTTTTGTGTTCCGGGGGGCAAAGGTTATTCCTGTGAGTTAGTGCACGAGGACGGTCTATAAAGTGTGTATCAGTAGTTTTGTGCCGTTTTTTGGTTGCTGGGGCCAGTTTTAATGGTGATTTCTGAAGCTTTTCTTTGGAAAAGTTGAATTTCGAGGAATTTGGAAATGGGTAAGTCCCCTGACCTCTCTCCACGCAAAAAAGCGTTGGTGAAGTTGCTTTTGGATGAAAATATGTATTCACAACGAGAAATCGCTGAAAAACTCCACGTTTCTCAGAAAACTGTGAGCAGAATTAACGTTTCTGTCAAAGAAAACGTACCGCTGAGTCTAATAAAACGCACACCTCTGTACTGAAACATCGATGTCTGGAACGAAACTGAGTTCGCACCAACAATTTCCTAGCTCCTGTTCCCAAGAACCGTAGTCGACAGTTCACTAATATTACGCATTCTCATATTCAAAAGAGTTGGTTGAGAAGAGGATTATGTGTGGCTGAATAAACACAACTCAAGAAGAAACTCAACGTTCTGTACACACATGACGGTGTACGAAACCGTACCCTTCATCTGAAGAACCAGTACCTACATGATAAACTCGAGGAAGTTACCGTTATTGAATTCGCATTACTGTTTACCGTTGTGTTATGTTGGTTTAATCTGATTTTATCTCTAGTATTAATTTATGGGGAAGAGGGGATACAGCGCTTTTAACTTTTTTGTCAATACTTTGTCTGCCTGACACCGCTGTGTTCATTTCACACCTTCTCAAAACTTATTCAACCGAACCCACTCAACTCCATTCCCGTTATTTAGCAACAATCTGAAGTGATCCCCGTGCATTGCGTTCCGGATTCCAGAGGGTAAACATTTAAAACCCCTCAACTCCAAGAACTCGAGCGAGCAAAATGCACTTCATTCGATTTAACAGCCGGGATTTACTTCTGACCGTACTATACCTCTATCTTCCTTTGAAGGCCATGAATTCATGGTTCTATCCATTCCATCACGGAAATTCCCGTTTGTTCCGCGGTAAAGTTGAAAAGGGAGGAATAAAAAGATAACCGAAAAAAATCCCCCCCTTTCGCCTCTGACGAGTGATGAAGTACACCCCTTCCCCTACTGAGTGGTCTAACTTCCCAAAAGAGAATGCCGACGAGAGGCAAGCAGGGGGCAAAGTGAACTCGTGCCATGAAATAAATGGCTTATTTAGCTATTATACGGGTTTATTACTAAGGAAAGAGCCTAACCGGGGCTCCTCGGACTTTTTTCGGGGGGAGTAATTGCGATGAAAACTCTTCAAACATTATCGTCCTCACTGCTTCTCCCCTCTTCCCATGACGTCATAATTTTCAGTTTCTGGCAAACCCTCCAGCGAAACGAGCCTTCTTCCCTACCCGCAGAGGCTTGAGCGAACTGCCTCGTAAATTACCTACCATCTCAGAAATTTTTATTGTTATTATTATTGTAATGGGTATTGGTGGAAAACATTCAAGTTGATTTGGGAGAAGGAAATGATTTCCAGGCTCTGCCGTTAGAAACTTGGTGATAGACGAACTTCAGCTTTTTTGTGTGAAAATCCCAACGGGGAATACCAGCTTGTCTCGAATTCAGGTATTGGAAGCATTCAGGCTTCATGTAGGGTGTCCCAGTGTTCACTTATCACCTATTCATATTATTTCTTAATTAAATTTACAACATAGAAAGCTACGTATAGCGAAATTCTTCATGATTCTTTTTACCTAGACTCTAAAAATGACACTGTTGCACATAACAAACATTGTTTTCTGGAATGCAGACTCGGGTTCATATTGACAAGGGAACCCCTAATTTATACTCGTAATGCAGATTCAGATTCAGCGTGGAATTTCCGAAAAAAGCGACCCGTCACTCTATTTTTCTAGCGTTCGGGAACGTGCAAAAGTACATGCCAAATAATTATGTACAAAACACTAAAAAGTTTTGTGAATGAATTAAACTCTAGAGCATGATACTTATTTGAGGAATATTTTTCTCGATGTCCTGCGAGATGATGCTCATTTTTCGATTTGCTTCCAGGAATCTATCAGATTTTCAATGGTAATGAATTCCATTGGTGTCATTTTTTTGTGTGTGACATTACCAAGATCCTGATGAGTAGGTTCCGCGATCAAAATTTTAAAATATGTAGGTAATAACATTTTAAAATATGTAATATAGAAATATCGGGGATCGCAAGTCATTTCATCAACGAGATCTCCAGAATCGATGATAATCTATGTATGACTGAAGACAAGACAGATAAGACCCACCCCTGTCTGCTACAACCCTGATGACAGATGAAACTGAAACTGTGAACTTCTGATTGACTTGAAAAACTGATGAATTAATACTATGTTTTCCACACACATTCCACACACATCACGCCCAGATCGCAGTACACTGACTGGAAACATAGCAATCAATGAGGATTAAAAAGACACTTGCACCATCTTCATATAGGTATTAATTACCTGATACGTTTTCTTCAGATTTATATCTGATAATAATTACATAAGAATATTCAGCATCTATTGTACAACCCAGTTACACACTTAGTTGAAAATTATGTTGATTTGGGATTTACCATGCGCACTACTTCAAACTTATAACGAGCATAGTAGAAGATACTGTTGTACTTGGTTGGGGACGAAAGGGCTCACGATTTCAATGGTCTGGTGAACAATGAGCAGGTTAATAACAAGACACATCAGCCGTGATACGAAGGTTATGTATGGCTACACCATCCACAATGATAATAGTAATGATGCCACTCGGCTCCTATTGTGTTATTTGAAAGCACATCATGGAAACTCAGACAATATTCTCGTCACTGTCAAGTTGCTTGTTCGAAGTTGAAGGTTTGAACGGTGTGGGTGAGTGTGAGTGAATAGGAAGGTATTCGTGCGATGGTGGACGGTCTCCCATAAGATTCTTAGTATAATAGAAACTCAGGCGACCGGTATAAAGTTGTTGCAAATTTTCTCAGGATCTCTAGGTAATGCACCTACCTTTTTTGTTTAATTATTATCAATCTTCACAAAACTGTACATCGCTTAGGAGCAAATCCAAGGGAGAGGGCAGCGAGGCGTCAACCCTCCCATATTCCAAATTCAAGAAATACATATTATCTTCATACCTTCTGTAGTGAGGAACCAAAAATAACAATGCAGCCTCGATATTCCGAATGAAGTATTTCAATTGTTATCAATGGAAATGAACAACAGCCATTTCAACTTTTCGAAAGTGAGAATCAACAATTTCGAGAATTCTAATAAAATTTTGAGTATAATTATTTTCTCTTGATCTATTAATAGTTTTTGGGAATAACAAAATAATACAGCTCGAGTTCAGGGATTAGTGGTGCCTCGAACCATAAACTCAAAAGAAATTAAAATTGTGTATATTCACATTCTAAGAAAAAATTTGCAAAACCATCTAAAAGAGACAACAAAAACTACCCTACCTACAGATAACAAATAATGAATTAATCTCACGAAAAATCTCCTAAATCGTCCGGTCAGCCTACTGTATTGGGCGGGCAGCGTTTGATTCCTCACAGTCGTTCATTTGGACATTCGCGTTTGTGCATGTGTACACTCTGCTATTGATTCGTCGGCAATGAAATTCGTATGGAATCTTTCAAGGGCCAACCCGCGCAATCCCTCAAGTTCATCAAAACATGCAGTTCAATGCGGAACAAGGAACTTTCACAGACAGACAGAAACACACGAAAACAAAATTGTTCGAATATCTTTGAAACGTAGAAGCGGCCTGATACTTCGATCTCGAGGGATTTTCCTACTTCTTGCACGAATATAAGGCTTCCCAATTTGTGGTAGCGAGGGAACGAAACAGAGACGTCAGCGTTTTCCAGCAAAAAACTAGGTAGTCGTTCTCACTCAAGGAATTTCGGGTTCATGAACAGCAAAGCATTTCGAATTTCATTTTTAATTTAAATTTTGAGTTCTCTGAAGACTTTTGGCTGTTTTAATCGAAAAGTATAAGTGGTTACAAAATGCAAACAAATTTTGAATCTAATAATCGGCAGTATGTATTCACCTACCTGGTTCAACTCTTATTCCGGTTTACTCTTTAGGGTAGGGTAAGGCTAGGGAAATTTACCTTCCTATTCTGTTTGCATAAGCTTTTGTAACATTCTTTCGTTTGAATAATAATCCTGTTTCCTCTTTGGTGTTAAATATTTTTTTCGAGTCCTCCATTTTGTAATTGCCCGTCACGGACCGAACGCATAACTTTAATGAAACTAATTTATTGGTCAGGTAATACAAATTTTTGAAAAATGACCTTACAGGATTACGAAGACGCGTCGTGAGTTGAATGCCACCACCGATCGCGTTCCGAAACACACCGAACGACACCGAGATAGGGACTGGCTGGATGGTGCGCCCTACCACAACCCAACGGGGGGGCGCTGCCCCCCTTTGAGAGACCCCTCTTTCTCAGTGGCCAAGTTTTTCATCCTGCTCAACTGCTACTGGGGTGAGTCCCAGACAGGAAACTCCGGGACAGTTTCAAAATCCATTGAGGAAAAGCTCCAGAACAGACGCAGTCAGGGTAGCATGTAAAGCTTGGACTCGCCTAGACCCAAACATTTTGCCGCCCGCTCATCGTCATAACAGAGTGATGGGAGTTCGATGTGTGGGATACTTGGATGCATTATGCATAATAAACATATTACAATCAAAGGATCAAAATCAAATATTTATGTTTCCTTTATATGATGAATTGTTCACGCCAATTTACGACAACAGTATTGTTATTATGTACAATCTTAAGATAGTAGGTAGGATAAGTGTGTAAATGAAGTGTACAGTGAACTATGACCGGACTCATAGGACATGTTAGGCTTCTGCAGCGCCATTGTGTCTGACAAATCC
>JAEMON010000005.1:14157480-14174147 GCA_030264115.1 Lygus lineolaris
TCTGCGCATGCGTAAACGTGAAAACCTCGAAACATCAATTTCCCGCGGCCTAATGGTCTGATTTCGGTCAAATTTAGAGGAAAGTTGAAGATCGGAGATTTGATAATGCCCTATGAGCTTAATCAAGATCGAATCAGTGGTGCCCACTGCGCATGCGGAACGTGAAGCTCTCATAACTTCGACAATTTTCACCCGATTTCGATGGAATTTTCAGGGATTGTGCAGGTACTAATAATCCCTTTGATGATTTTTATATATACATATCGTCGTGTCCAGTGCAACACAGCGTATGTCAATTTTTACAATTTTTCAGGAGGGCCAAAATACTAGCATTAAATGACGCCTACGAGGCCTATGACGCAAGAGGAGCTAACCCTGCTGAACTGTGAAACAGCTGTGATACGGTGTGTTGCTAGACAAATTTAGATACGCTGTTCACGATCACTGGCGATTTTAGCGTTTGTAGTGTCGTTTTTGTGTACTTGATAGTTACCATTCGATGCAGAATTTCATTCTGAACACGCTGGTATCGATATCTCGATTTCGAAAAAAATTGAGTTACGCTGTGTTGCACTGGACACGACGATATGTTACATTATATGCCACATTATATTATGTGCCACACAAAACTTGGCAGACTTTTTTTTTAGTTAAACAGGTCGGGGTTTTTACAATTATCAGCATTCCTTTATTATCCGCTACACACGAGCTCATCGTGACATTTGAAACAAACTCTTACTGAATATCCCTTTTGATGTAGGGCGGAGCTTTTCAGACGCACTCTTTTGGATACTTTGGAAACGTATGAACCAGTACTTCATACGTGAGGATCTTCTTGGAAAAACAAAATAATGATACCTCGGTACAGCCGCTGTATTCAAGCACCTGAAAGTTAAATTCAAACATGTTAAATGGATCCTTCAAGTTCAGTTAATTAACAGGAATGTTGATGTCGATGAAGATTGTGGAAACTCATTTCGAAAAAATCGGATTCAATTAAAACGCTGTCTATTTCAGGTTCAGGTCACCATCAGTAACAAACAAGAACTCAATGTATTATTTTTTCTGATACTGTTGCTGACCTAACCGTCGGAATGGAGTTAACTTTGGTAAGTACTCACTATTATCGTAGACATACACGACGTCTTCTTCGACTCCGGTTCCTTTTTATTAAAATGTTGACGTTGTTCGTCTGTGAGGACTGTGGGATCCAAAGACATTTATGCGGAACCTGAGTAGCTGATCCAACACACATCTGCAGCAGCAGCACGTCGAACCAGAAGAATAGAAGATAAGGGCACAAAGTGGAGTACAAAAAGAAAATCCGCATAGTGGATCTGACTTCCATTTTTATTTAATTACCAGTCCCGGTAAATCTTGGATTATGTAGCTTCAGACCAGATTGTTGGGCCTACATACAAAGACAACAAAACACCACCATGTCACAGGAACTCCGCCTCATGAAATAAATATAAAGAAACCTTCGATAATTCCGTCCATAATCTTGAAAAACGCATCTCTGATGGAGGATTGCAGAACTTCTTATTCGCCGTTATGTACCTAATCAGCAAACTTTGGATTACCGTGTTTGACTTGTGAAGTTCCAGGCGAAGTTATGGATATTTGTGTGCGCAATCCATTTGGTGCACGTCTTCAAATTCCAAGGGGCCTCCCTCAGGGCAAAGGGGAATCAAGTCAGAGATACCCATTAAGTAAGGGAACCAAGCTCTGGCAGCCTCCCATTAGAACCCAGCTTGCCTTCTCCTAGACACAGCCACTTTCACACCTACTATAATCAACAGTGTACACATACACGGAAATACACATACACCACCCACTCAGAACGTGAATGATGAGTCGAAGGTGAGATCGAGGGAGTTCTAACACAATGAGTCTGGAAGCCCCTTCAACCAGCTGATTACGCATTGTACCCTCGTCACATCCATTAAACCCATTAGCCCTCGACAAGTTCCAACATGAACGAATTTCATAGACGTCGGCGGTATCACGCTGTTACATTGCCTACTCCGTTGTCAACGATAAGAGTAGGTAATCCGTGAATCAAGAAGGGATGACAATTGGTAGGTACTAGGTATGCCATTGGTAGTACCATAGCCAATCGGACGTAGATTACGCAGGTTTAAAAAATCAATAATCGGCCATTCTGGAAGAAATAATCAATTTCCTGGATTTGTCCTGTGCGTTTCCACTGAGCGAGGGAACGAACATTATTCGAACGAACGAATGATTGTGCGTTCGTTCAGTTGGGCAACCCAGGTTGGTAACAAAAAAATTCCACCGACCGTACAAACGTTTGGTCCAGCTGCTGTGCTCGGAATTATCCCGAACGAACATATGACGACGCGAATATTTGAACAAAATCTGTTGAAAACTCTGGAAGATACGGCTGTAACAAGGAAATGCGGACAGACAGACCGACAGATATAGACGGAACCAAATTTGTTCAGGATTTTCTTTTTTTTTTTTGGTCCAAAATTTCTTTATTAGAAACATAACATAACAAGTGACCTTGGCCCATCAAGTTAGTTTACTTTAATACTATATTCGACATTGTGTAGAGTTCATAGCCCAATGGCAACTACTCTATAGGATCACTTTCTCACAAGTCTTGTCACATCACGTTACAAGGTCGAGAGGTTTCGTTCTGTCAATACGACGGATGACGTTGCTGTTGTCTGATAGACGAAGAACTTCTGGGTTCATGTGTTCATGAAGCCGCTGCTCTTGTTTAATCGCAAAGTCCTTAACCACTTCGCTAACTGTTTCCATCTTGAGATCCCGGTGGAGGTCATCATTTCGTATGTACCGGGGAGCGTTAACAATACTCCTTAGTACCTTGTTCTGAAAAGTTTGTATGATCTTTATGTTTGACTTTTTCGTGTAGCCCCAAAGCTGGATGCCATACGTCCAAGCGGGCCTTAGAATTTGCTTGTATATAAGCAATTTGTTGTGTAGGGATATATCGGAGTACCTGCCGAGCAGCAAGTACATTTTTTTGAACTTGATATTTAATTGATCTCTTTTTTCAATGACATGCTCCTTCCATCTCAGTTTTGCATCAAGAGTCATTCCTAAATACTTTGCTGAATTGGCGTAAGGGATCTCACGCCCGTTCAGCATGACTGGTATCTTTGTTACGTTTTTCTTGTAAAGTTAATATGTGTAGATTTCTGTTCATTGAGTTTGAGCCGCCATTTTTCTGTCAATGTACTGAAATTGTTAACAATAGTTTGTAATTTCCTAGTTGATTCCTCTACCGTATCGCCAACCGCTAATAGGGCAGTATCGTCAGCAAAAGTTGCAATTGTTGTGTCGTCATCGCTGGGTACATCACGTGTAAACAAAAGATAGAGCAAGGGCCCGAGCACGCTACCTTGCGGAACGCCAGCCTTTATTTTCTTGAGACTGGAATACTCTCCTTCGTGTTTCACTCTAAAGTGTCCCCTCAGAGAGATAAGATTTCAGAATTAAGTAGAGTTGCTTTGGTAGATCTCTCTCAAGTTTATATTCAAGGCCTTGGTGCCAGACTTTATCAAAAGCTTGGGAAATATCCAGGAAGGTGCCTGCGCAAACTTTTTTCCTTTCTAAGCAATTTTTAATTATATCAGTGATACGATGCACTTGATCTATGGTAGAGTGTTTTTCCCTGAAACCGAACTGGTGATCGGGGATTAGTTTTCTCTTTTCGACAGTAACTTTCAGTCTTCGTATAAGTAATCTCTCAAACATTTTCGAGATTACTGGTAGCAGAGATATCGGTCTATAAGAAGTTTTGTCCTTAGAGTCTTTCCCCGGTTTCAGCATCATGATAACTTCCGCCACTTTCCAGCAACATGGTACATATTTCAGCCTCAGTGCTGCGTTGATAAGATACAGAAACATTCGTATGCCTTCCTCTCGAAATTGTTTAATTAAATTACCAGTAATGAGATCATACCCAGGTGCTTTGTTCGTTTTAAGGACACGAATACCATCTTTAAGTTCACTTAGTGTAACTGGTTGTATATCTTCTAAATCCGTAGAGGGGATGATAGTCGGTAGTTCTCCATCATTCACATGGCTAGAGTTCGGGACAAATGTTTTTTCAAGGTGGCAGCAAAGACTTCTGCCTTTTCAATTGTGCTCTTTGCCCATTCCCCGTCTTCCTTTTTAATGGGAGGTACGTATTCCTTCGTCTGCTTGAGTGACTTGGTAACCTTCCAGAGTGAATAATCCGTATCTTTTCAGGGCTTAAACTATGTATTAGCCTAAGGTGGGTTTCTTGCTTCATTTCTGAGCATAGATTAGCCAATTGATTCTTCAGCCTATTGAATTTAGTTTTGTCACTTGGAGTTCTAGTAAGTTGCCACGTTCTTCTAGCTTTCCTTTTTTTCCTGATCAGCTCCCTAACTTCACGAGGGTATGATACATTATTTGTTCACGATGCTCTACTTGTTCAAAATGCGAATGGACATTTCAATTTCGGAGGACAACAAATTTTTCGACTTTCTAAGTAGAAACAAAGCTTCTGTTACCGTTGGTAGACTCGGAAGCAATAAGTGGGTGCCCCATATAGCTTCTCCATTTCGAGTAACAAGATTGTAGAAGGTACTTGTAGTTCGATTAAATGTACTCATAAATAATGTTAGCCCTTCTAAAACGAACGACGGACTGTGCTGAAGATGTGTCCCATCATCAGACCAGAAACGTCCGTCCAACAAAGATGCAGGTACAGTGGGTACCGCTTAATGTGATCAAGTTGGGGATTCCAGTCTTGATCACATTACGCGGTTGACCACAATACACAAAACAAGTTTGCCGAGTAAGAAAATTTTATTTATGTACATGAATATGTATACAACCGGATGTACAGCGTAGTCATTTCAAATTTCATCACGAAAACTTTTCATGCAAAAAAGTCTGTTAATTTGGTTTGAACATTTTTATTACATTGACTTGCAATGATCAGTTTGTGGATGATTTTATAAAAACTCTGGAAACTCTCTTCATCCCCTAATTCTTGAAGAGCTCTCTTGACGGTTTCAAGGGCGGCCGATATTTCACTGGACGTTGGAGGTTTGGGCGTTTCCTCTTCGACTTCTTCGTCGATTTCCACGGTGTTTGGTGCT
This sequence comes from Lygus lineolaris, assembly GCA_030264115.1. Taxonomy (NCBI): domain Eukaryota; kingdom Metazoa; phylum Arthropoda; class Insecta; order Hemiptera; family Miridae; genus Lygus; species Lygus lineolaris. Next base: position 14,162,610 of record JAEMON010000005.1, read on the forward strand.
GAAACCTCCTTGACAATTTCAGCGTCAGAATGCTACCTCGAAAACTACCGAAAAAATACCTCTCGACTATCTCCGTTTGATCACATTACGCAACATTCGTGATTACAATACCCAGACATTTTAACGTAGGATTAATAGGAAATGGATTGTGATTTTGATCAGATTACGCGGTTGATCACATTATACGTGATCACATTAAGCGGTACCCACTGTATTAAGAATAAGGTGTTCCCATACCCTTGGCTGAATCCTGGCAATCTAATAACACTTCAAAAATTAAGTAAGTCCATCAGAGGGACTTCCTTTTGTGGAGGAGAGGGTGGAGTGGAGGTACGACGGGCAGCGAAAGTGACGCCCCCTCACGGCCCATCGCCAGAAGTAGATCGCCGTATAAAAACGTAAAGTGCCATCGGACGCCCCGTCAGTCCATCTAGTCACAATGAGCCGGTGGTGCGTTTACTTCCTAGCCCTCCTCGCCGCGCTCCAGGTAACCAACTGTTCAGCTAAACAACGCGACTTACTACTTAGGTACTATTTATGCCTTATGTACTCACCTAAATAAATAAAAAATCACTAAACAAATCATATATTCAGAAAAAATTATATAGGTATTATAAATTATTTGTTCCACCTCGAGAGGATAAATCATCAAGCCCTGACATTGACGGCTCCTAGATAACTTCAAGAGTAATTTATAGCTGAATTCCTACCAACAGCTAATATACACAAACTAGCCAACAAACCAACATACGTATGCTATTTATATCTACACTCCTTAATAGCCGAATCTTGGTTAAGTATATTCTGTGTAATAGGTAACATGAAAAAATCGAGATTAAAGAGAAAATCGTTCCTCAGGTCTGCCAAGGGTTGGAGGTGTTGGACTGTTTGGTGACGGGGGAAGACGGCTGTCTTGAGGAACATTTGCGACAGACGCTCACCAGAGCCGAAGTTCTGCCGACACTGAGGATAACCAGAGACCTGGCCATAGTCGCAAACCCTGAGGTAACTATGGAAGAAATTAGCTTTCCATGTTCAAACAGTACCCACTACTGCAGGTGGAATAAGAAATTTAGAATTTTTTTGGGTTTTGTGTTATTTATTTACTGAGCTGAAATGATAGAGAGAACAACCACGGGATATCCGGTCTCTTCCGGACTTGTGACACGGCTCCTTCTTGATTAACATAAATCAACCTATAGTCAAGAAGGTCAAGGGTTACAAAGGTGCACTCTCCTCAGAGGGGACCAACATGGATGTTGCCACTACCCACCCCAGCTCTTCAGTATCACAAAACCACATCGTCCCTGCCTCACCCACAACCTTACGGTTATACGGCAGTAATCATCACTATGGGATGTTGGAACTGACGTTGTTTGGTCTGCCCTAAGTTCCAATTAGCAGTGATTTATTTGGGTTTTGTGGGTTATCTATTTACTGAGCTGAAATGATAGGGAGAAAAACCACAGGATCAGCTCAGTAACTAAATAAACCACAAAACCCTAAAATAAACCACTGATAATTGGAACTGAGGGCAGACCAAATAACTTCAGTTCCACAAGCCTACCGAGATGATTACTGCTGTATAACCTTTTGGTTGTGGGTGAGGCAGGGACGATGTGGTTTTGTGCTACTGAAGAGCTGGAGTGGTAGGGGCAACATGCATGTCGGTCCCCTCTGAGGAGAGTGCAACGTTGTAACCCTTAAGGATATCCCGTGGTTGTTCTCCCTATCATTTCAGCTCAGTAAATAAATAACCCACAAAACCCAAATAAATCACTGCTAATTGGAACTTAGGGAGGACCAAACAACGTCAGTTCCACCATCTCATAGTGAAATTTATGATGGGACACTTCTTGAGCTAGAGTGCTTTAAGGTTTTTCGAATTTTCTGAAATTGGAATATTTTCTATTTGCAAGCAAGAATTTTAGGGGTTCAACCACTAAGAAATTCGCCAACCTCACAGACTATTCTGCAAGAAATTGAAAGGACTTTTAAATCGTATTGATCAATTTTCCTGTGCCTCCAAAAATGGGAGTGATGGTCTATTTCGAAAGTGATTTACGTACAAGAAGAAACATGAATATGTACCAAATAACTCAAAAAATAAGCTTTCGAAAAATGTTAAGTAACACACTTCCAATCAGAAATTGCTTCTTGCAGAACATGTCCATGTTACGATTTTTAGAGGAAGCCATAGATATTGCCTACCCAACTTGGCAGATTTTTTCTCACGAAAAATCGTAATGTTTATCATTTATGTACGGTCTGTTGACCTAAATGACAAAGAATAATATTTGGTTGAGCAATCCAAAAATTACCTTGCATAATGATATTTTATTAACTATGTGAATATCCTTTTATTTCTGATTGAAAATGGTCAAAGACCTGACTCAGTGAGTATAGGTAGATATATTTTTTTGAGCGAGCCTACTCCGTTCACATAAAATGAGTACAGAATGCTTGCGTGCGTGGGAACGGTCTTATTTCACCCACAATAGAAAGTTCTCATTGTTACGAAATTCCTGCTTTCTTGTTATGGTGAGGGGGTGTATTTCTTTTAGTAAGCAACCCCCGATGGGAGTTCACGCCTTATTAGTTGTAATGGTACATCTCCCATCCCTTCCTTTGCTTGTTCACGGACATTTGAAAATCGAATGTTTCGTTACGCATTCCCCACTCGTATTGCAATTATGTGCACGCCGTGTGTAATACATGTACTTAGCTGGAGACAAATATATGGGTGTGGACTACATAACGTGATATTCAACAATATTATGCCGCAGATTATTCAAACATTAATATAATCAATAATTGAAGCAATATGCGTTGTATTCAACGCATTATGCCGTGGTGCCGTAGAATCCATCCAATGACTGAGTAATGGTAAATGAAAATTAGCGATTTGTACTCTGACTCGTGATTAAGTAATTGGTTAAGGAAACAGGTAATATTAATAATGATATTCAATTGAAACACAGTTGCTTTACAAAAATCGGAGGTAACGTTTTTATTTATGTATCTTCAATGAATTACCTGATGTCTGATATCGAGCAGCTTGCGAAATTATTGAATAAATACAATTGTTCTCTCTCTAAAACAATAGGTTAATAATTCAATACGATAACAGTTATTGTACCTCTGGTACAGCAGAGGTACAACACAGCTAAAAATAGTCCCAAGTGAAATTAATTTGAATTCCATTAGTATAGCAAAGTGAAAGGGACCGGGGGGAATATCCAATCAGTGGCAAGCGAAATATTACGGAAGGGAGAGTGCTTGTTACACGAACGAAGTAGGTACGTCGAGGGAATGAAAAAATATGATACCCACACAAAACAGAATAAAAAAAACTTTTATTGAAGTTCGAACGCGGAGTTACGGCACGGTTTCCAAGAAATTTGGATTACTTAGAAGTTCCGATCGGAGTTGGGTTTCTTATAAAGCACCATATTCCTTGCGGGAGTTAGCTCTCACGAGATTGATGGATCGGACAAATAAATCTCGTAGCAGGAAGCTACTTAGGAACTACTACCTATTTAGTTTTTAAAACACAACGTGAGTACAAAACCAAGGGGAGGCGAACGGAAAAAATCTCAAACATGGTATATGCTTTTGAGTGCTGATAATAAAATATAAATGGAGTACCTGGTGAATAATTGAGAGGGTATTATGGCAGCATGAAATCTTACAATAAATTTAAGGGTTTCTGTTGACACAAGAGGTAGAATTAGTCGGTTGTATGGTGGTTCGAAGATGAATATAGTCGAGGTTCAGCCACACAAGTAGTAGGTGAAGATTCACGTAACTTTATTCGTGCGACGTTTCGGGTCCAACTATACCCATCCTCAGGTGGAACCTGTAAGGTATGTGTAAGCAGAAATGCAGTTACAGGCGCACAGGCAGGTCCAAACCAAACGACGATGCCAAATGTGTGCATTTTTAAAAATTTTTGTCTGGATTTCTTATTCCATCAATTTAATTTTTGCTTCCTCACTACCGAAGGTAAAAATGTATGTATTCGTGCAAGAAATTAAGAAAAATTTTGTCTTCCAAAATCAAAATTTCCACTTGCTTTTTACGTTTCGGAGCTTTCTGAACCATTTTGGTCCCGTGTCTGTCTGTCTGTCGGTCTGTGGTCAATTCCTTGTCCCAGGCAAAACTATACGAAGATGTTGTCCGAATTTGATGACACTTTCAGGGATTGTGCGGGTGAGTCCCGTGACGGTAGCCTATCAATTTCATAGCCATCGGACCACTAGTAACGTGAGCGCATGCGCAAACGTGAATTCCCTGAAACACCTGTATCTAAGTTCCTAATTGACCTATTTCGCTCAAATTTGCAGGGTAGTTTTGGACTGACTCCAAAACGATAACCTATGAATTTCGTCACGATTTGATCAGTAATAGCTACAGCGCAAGCGCAAACTTGAAATTTGTTGTCACAGGCGTATCTCCGGACCGGTGGAATTTCCAGGGATTATGCGTGTTAGAACCTAGAGGGTTCCCTATGAATTTCATTGCCATCGGACCACTAGTAGCGTGTGCTCGTGCGCAAACGTGAATTTCCTGAAACTACGATTTCTCTGTTCCTAATCGGTCCACCGATTGATTTCACCCAAATTCGGAGGGTAGTTGGAGGTTGACAATTACATCCCAATTTCAACACGATTATATCAGTAATACCTACTTCTCATACTCAATTTTGAAATGAGATTCATAGCCATAACTCCGGAACTACTCGACCAATCCTGGTGGAATTTTCAGAGATTGTCCGAGGTAGCCCCTAGACCGTTCCCTATTCATTTAATAGCCACCGGACCATCTGTAGCGCGTGCGCATTCGCTAACGTAAATTTCCTTAAACTACGATTTACAATTACTAATTAATTTCACCAGTTATGGCTACTGCGCTTGCGCGTACTTAAAATTAATTGTCATATGCATGCTCTTAACTCCGAAACTAATCAACCGATTTCGTTGAAATGTTCACTGGTTCTATAAGTCCATGTTACAAAAGTGAGGAAGCTATACTGCCCACCCAACTTCGCAGACTTTTTTTTAAAGCTGATACGTGGAGATGGTTGGATGTCCACCTTCCACAATTAAAGCCAGGTTTTGGTCTAAGATTTTTTTTGTTAATGAAAACTCTCTTGCTTTGCAAGGTACTTACTGTTGCTCCATTGGCATTATTCGATTTGAATCTACTTGTGACTGGATTCCTTCTTACACATATACAGTTTTTGCCTGAGTAAGGGTCTAGTTTGACCCGGAACGTCTAAGAATAAAGTTATGCGAATCTTCAACTACTTCTTGTGTGGCTGGACCCCGACTATATTGATATACGGAATTCTATTGACTGGTTCACGATTTTTGTAAGATGAAAACTAATGGAGTGACATTTACCTACAAGTTTGGTTGTGATATACCATTAGCAAATAATAGAGGATGATCCTTTTGTGTCTCACGCCGTTACCAGGAATTCATGGAAATTGGTGCAAAGAATATTGATAAAGGTGGGTCCAAATTTGGATGTGATAATTGCTGATTATTGATGTTATGGCACTACTTTCGTGACGTGATTTTTACCTGACGCCAGTTTAATCTAGAGCGAGTATAGTAGCATCTAGAGTAGGTCGGAGACACGAAGGCGGCAAATTGAATCTCTCTCCGAGATGTCTTTCGGGTGGTTCAAAATGTTTTCCACCTGTCAAAATCCACTCGTGTATTACTGAACAGCACGAGCTTTGGTACCGTTGAGGTCTGATATGTCTGTATTACGTATGTGGTACTTATCGTTACCTACCTCCAGTCTCACGCTTAACTTTCACGATATACAACTCTTCCGGGTCATTGGTAACATCCAAACATGCGCGAAAGAGAAACGCAATAATGATTCACGGGTGGTTTCCACATTCCCCGCAAATTTGAAAGATAGGTAGTTAAAAACTGATCACTGTAATGTTTCCCTAAGATTTGTAACTATTAGGTACCTCCAAATTTCATTATAAATAATAAATTACTTTGTGGATTGTATATGGGGTGACCATTTTCTTTTGGAATCAATTATCGGAGTCTGATTTCCTTATAGTTTTTTATTTCAGGTTCATGTTTCGACGGTACATCGCCATCTTCTTCAGCCTAAGTTCTTCCAACTTTAGGATGGTGTCTTCAACAGTAAAATTTTCTTCCCACAGTGCAGCACCTCTCTAATTAATGAAAGCACGTTGCACGAAGAGTGCGTTGAACCAAGGACTCAAACGAAACACTTAAGCACTCAAGTGGTGAAAGATAAGAAGAAAATATAATCTGAACATCAATAGTACAACCATAATTGCAAAACGAATGAAGACCTGCAAAATAGTTCTACATAACCATAACATGAACAGGAGTGGAATAAGGCTAACATAAAACAACAGAGGTGCCAACGGAAAGATGAATCTCAGCTTGATGGAAATATCATGATGCATTAGGAAAGAACCAAAGACTGATAATGGGACCAGCCCCAATCTTATAGGGAGAAGACGACGGCGATCTTCCGTCGGAACATGCACCTGAAACGGACTCCGAAACTTGATTCCAATACAATAAATTAAGTACCTCTATTTTCATGTTTTACAGAGTGAAAATGAAGTGAACAGCGAAGATGGTTCTCCAACGACACTCGAAAAATTGGAACGGTGAGTTTGGTATTATTTTATGGAGTAATGTTGAAAGTGCATGACACCATTTCACAATATGAAAAGTTGATACCGAAAATAAACCTACAACCTATTTTTCAGGTATCTTTATGGACATTCGTTGAGATTGGAAATGCCGAATGAGCTCGTCAGCGGAGCACGAGGACTCGTGTCGGATGAAATGCTCGAGAACCTCCCTAAAACGTTGGTCCTCCCACTTGCTGAACAGGACTCAAACCAAGGCATGTTATGTGGCAATGTATAAGCCCCAGGGCTATCTTATGTGATGAGACCGCATGTATGAGCCGCAGGGCTCTCTGTATAGAACCTTCAACTTGGAATTACCTCGACGCTATGGTAGATTAGCCAAATGATATTGCAACAGCTTCGATCGAAGACTTTCAAACGTTCGACCATCATTTACACGGCTTCATTTCCAAGGCTTGAGTGCCAAGTGTTTTTCTTTTCAAGTTGGACGATGCCACCTATTGTTGACACATTAAGACAACTTTCCAGGCAATTTCGCTGGAACTCACTTACTCTTATCAACCTATCCAACTTTTTCAACGTTTTCCATACTAGTGTGGATCTGGGGAAGAAACTCAGTCTATTATTTCAACCAGAATAGTTTGAATTCCTAGGTGGCACCAATCGCTTATTTTTCAAAACGAAATGCAACTGTTAATGCATGTCAATAATTAACAGTTGCCGTTACTCGTCGTGGCCTTCAATGGCTCATCCTAAGCTCTTCCTAAAACGGTTACTTTACGAACTTTCAAATGAGTCTCAATACTGGTTCGTGGCTGGAAAGATAAAGGAGCTTAACAGGAATGATCATCCTCCCGGGGAATGATAGTTCCAAACCCTTTGTTTACGTCAGTTAGTTTTAAAACGGATTGTTGACGAACTTCAAAGCATTACTGTTATTGTTGAAATAAATGCGCGATATTTTTCCAAGCATCAGCTGTGTGGAATGAGGACAAATTTTGCAAAAAAAAGGTGAAAAACCAAAGGTTTTTGGCGTTTTCTGAGTTTTAGCTTATAATTTAATTAAGGTGTGGGTTTGGAACAAACATCCTAAATTTATCAGTTCATGAAAATACGTTTCTCTGATTCCAGGGCGGGGATTCATCAAGAAAGTGGTGCTTCCATTCGTTCTCGGCCTCAAATTCAAGGCCACGGCCGTAATCCCCCTCGCCATGTCCCTCATCGCCCTCAAGACCTGGAAGGCCCTGACGCTCGGCCTCCTCTCCCTCGTCCTCACAGCCGCCATGGTTATATTCCGCCTCACCAAACCCAAAATCCTCAACTATGAAGTCTACTACCCCCACCATCACCACCACGTCGACGAGCACTACCACGGCAGGGCCTCAGATTCCAGCTCGGACCTTCCGTACAGGGCCCACTCTCCATAGTTACCTACGCACCCCCGCCGACCTTGCTCCGACTTTGTACAGTACACTAATTTATTTGTAAATAAATACTATTTATTGTCACGTAATAATTTTATTTTTCCTATCGAACACATTCAAAAAATGAGCCAAGCATTCTTTATACATTTAAACATCAAATGAAAGTTTCCGATTTTCCTTATTTTTTTCGGAAAGTGTTCAAATTTTCTTTATGAGATTTTCGTATTCGAAACATCTTTTAGTAGAACGTTTAGAAGAGAGGAGTGACTAAAGAGGAGATATTTGAAGAAGACAGCTACCAAGTAAAACCCCCACAATCCCGGAAAATTTCACCGAGATCGGTCAACTGGTTCTCGAGTTTTGCTTATAACTACAAATATTAAATTTGCACATGCGCAGTAGTTATCACTGATCCTATTGCGAAAAAATGCATAAGCAATCGTCTTGGAGCCAGTCCCCAACTACCATCCAAGTTAGAGCAAAATCGGTCCAATAGGAACTGAAAAACCCTAATAGGTAATTTTAGGAAATTCACATCCGACGGCGAGGAAATTCATGAAGTGCCACCTACTAACTACCTCGCACAATCCCTCAAACTTGCCTGATCAGGCAATAATCTCGTACAGTTTTGTCCGAGACAAGTAATTAACACAGACAGACAGCCAAACAGATATGAAACAAAGATTGTTCAGAAAGCTTTGAAACGAAATAAGCATGTGGAAACGGCGGGATACAAGAAAGAGAGGATATTCATTCAAAATATAGCATTCTCTTACCACTAATAACCTGGCCATCATTTTGCACACACACAAAAAACCAAAAATCGGACCAGTAGTTTGAGTGAGATAGGAGTCCACTAGAAATAAAAAAATCGGTCCAGCAGATGAGAGAAGATTTTGTAAATTGGCAGGCACCTACTAACAATATTTGATACTACATATTTATTAAGATTGACGAATAGGTACGATCTTTTCAACAATCAAAGACGGGCTGGATCGACCACCACTAAGCTATATTCAGTTCAACAGTCAATTTATTGGTTCATACTTGAATATCATTACGATCACAATGGGCACAACGATAGATGAACGGGCAAATAATTCAGACTCCCATGGAAAGCCATGCAGAGAGCATTCGGCCTTTGACTCGTCTGAACGACTTTAAATTGCCCACTAGAGAGGTTAAGCCGGGCTTTCAAGCACCCATTTAAATGCATTTGGGCGGACGAGATTTCTGTGAATGTGGAGAGGAAATGAATGGAAAACGTAAATAACCATTAGGGACAAGTGGGCGGGCACGGGAAGCAAGGGGTGTGCGATGATGATCTTATGCAAGACTGCCAGTTCATCAGGATTGAAAAGGGTGACGTCGGTGAAGGACAATTACGAGAATTATATAAGCCAATAGCCCTCCTTCTTGCTCTTCGATTCTTTCGATAACCCGTCGGAGGTGAAAATTGTTATAGTAACGACTGTTTGCACGTGAAGATCTATAGAAACCGGAAAAGTGTCGTGACAAAAAAAATCCCGGAACGAAAGTTTGGAATGACTCCCAGAGCTAAGATGTAATATCCATGTCGAAAGGATTTTCATAACATTAAAAAGTTTGGGGTTTTTGTTAATGCATGACATGCATACAATAGAACTATTAATTGGTATTATACCTACCCACCACGCTCGTGTTTCACAGGAGGTTTAAGCCTCATACTGATATAATTATCGGTAGTGGTTTGCTGTGTGGTTTAGGGGTTGAGGGTGCGAGGAAAGAGTTAGCAGGCTTCTTTCAAAGCGTTTGTCCTAGTCCCGACTGGTTTCAACTGTTCTATTATAACAGGTAAAAAATCCAGACGTATATATTAGTTTAGGCTTAGATGTAATTCAAGTGCAAGTAGTATATTATAAGTTAGATGTAAGATGGGCAATGGAGAGACTCACTGTCGTCTTCATTGTGCACAAGTGTTTTTTTTTCGGCATACCACACTGAACATGACAGCCCAACCCCTATTACATCTAACTTACCCCTATTTACATCTTCTTTCTGTATAGCAGTTGTAAATAAATTATACCTAAACTTCCAATGACACCGACGCCGACGTCTGAATTTCTCACCTGTCATTATAAAATCCCTGATGAGGCGACATGTGAAACCGATCGAACAATAAAAAAGACATTCATAGAAGCCAGCTAACTCTTTCGCCTCACCCACACTGGATGTAAATCCCTTTCAGTAGTAACTACCTCCATCCTCCGAAGAAATACATTGACGGAGAATTAAAAAAAAAGTCATTATTCATTCTTCTTTCGGCCATAAAAAATCAAAAACAAAATACAAACTCTCCACAATCTCGTCCATATTACCTAATAAATTTATTCAAACGGTTATTGCCCCTTGGGGATGGATGGATGGCTGCAGTTGCCGCTTTATTCATGAATTCATGAATCTGGAAGAAATCGGAAAGGCTGTGACGAGCAGCTGTCAATTGTGTCACTCATTGTCGCCAAGTCTCAGTCAACATTGTTTTCGTTTTAGGTAGATAGATTCTACGTATGGTTTCAGTATTATAATAATGGTTTGGAATCCGGCTACTCACCACATACTTTTTTTAAATTATGGAAAGTATAACTTAACGATGTTTGGTATCTACCCAGATGCGGACTATAACTCAGGGTATCTTTAGAAATAAAAGGAAATTGAAAGATAATTTTATTTAAACTGGATCATTGCTATCTAGGTATTACAGGTATTCAGTTTCTTAGGGCTTTTTCGCAATCGTATTAGAGCTCATTTTACGTTCAAGATTATCTGTTGGGGATAGCAACATAACGACTAATAAATAGGAGAAATTTACATAGAATGGGGAACTTGCATGGTTATTTTTTATTTTGTAATTTGAAAGATCTTAATGATCTTAATCATCATTGATCTTTCACAAAAGGTGCTATATGAGGAGTATCCGATGATTGAAAGTTACCGAAAATGGGTCTTGTCATTTGAACCTAAATGACGTCCCTCTCTTTCAACCCATTTTCTAGGCAAATCAACCGTAATTTCAAGCTGAAAATTGGCAGTAAGGGATTTTGATGGCCGCTGAATCAAATTTTGAGGTCCAAAATGCGAAATTCCAACCAATGCAAGTTTCCCATTCTGTTTTTCATTCCTCAGGATGTGAAAAATGTGAAGAAAAAAAGTCTGTCTTCACGATTTAATATACCAACCTCCTGACCAATTGAAAATGTCTAGTATTGGCCCACTCAACATGTTTTAGCGTTGAACATGCTCAAGCCATGAGCTAACTGCCAGAAAACGTTGCGGTATCGAGGAACGAATATGTGACCCTAAAGTAGCGTCAAAACAGTTACCGGGATTTACCTAATGATTTCCCATTGAATAATAATATGAAGCTATAATTTAATTTAAGCTGTAAACTCGCAACGACGCACAGTGGGA
>JAEMON010000005.1:14174157-14187008 GCA_030264115.1 Lygus lineolaris
TCCCACTGTGCGACGTCAGTACCCGAATCCGGAGTAGTATGTAGGTACTAGTGAATAGTATAGGTACTATGTACTTGAAAGTATCAGCTGAGCGATTCTTAAAGCTGATTGCTTTTAGCTTTTCAGTCTATTCAGCTATTCAGTCTATGAAGCTATACTATAAGGTATGTAGCCTCTTTAGGACTTTCACTTGACGGTGCATAGCATAGGGTCCGAATCAGCTGTGCGGCTTTAAAAGCTAATTTCTAAGCGATTCACTCTATGAAGCAATAATTTGGTAAGTAGCCTCCTTAGGACTGTTACTTGATGAAGCATTTGGCCCAAAACAGCTGAGCGGTTCTTAAAGGTAATTTCTGGGTTAATCTCTATGAAGCTGTGATTTACTATTTAAAAAACATAATACATGTTTTTTGAAGTTTTTTTCAAATTTTAGTCGATAGGGCTTAAATAGCACCTTAAGTGTTTAGACTGGTTGGTGAGGCTTTTCCATTTAGTTGCTTTGAGGTCTTTCGATAAATGTAGGTACTATGTATCTTTGAACTCTGGGAATGGTTTGTTTTGAGCTGTCATTAATTATGGCTGTTATTAATTAATTATGGGCTGTTATTGAGTAGAGTAGATTTTAGTACATCTGCTTGATGACGTCTTCAACTTCATGTACCATAAGACCTCGATTTAGTAGGTGCTGAAATCTGGTTAGCTAGCATGATATTACTCTTCTTACTGTTTAAATTTCGGTTTATTACCTTTCTTCTCTAAGTCAAGTATATAGTTTTCTTTTCTTTCTGCAAAATGGCAAAATAGCAATTTTTCTGGCCTGGATATAGGCTGCATGAGTATTATATTCTCACTCTACTCTTTCACCTTAAATCAACGGTAGATCGGCACACGGGTAGATAAGTCCGGCACGAGAAATCAGTTGTCCTATTATTTTCGTATGTCCGTGAAATTTCAAGATCATAGAGAAGCTTCTAAAAATATCGGTACTGTAGCACGAGTTACCGCCATTTCTATTAGGTTTCAATAATGAACCTTTGATTTTCTTGTAAGCACCAAGAACTATTTTTTGTTATACACACCCCCTAAAATTCGGTTTCATTACAGAAATCATTACGTATACGAGAGGGTGCCTACTCTTCCTCTAGATGAGTAATCTGGCCACCCTATTAACGATATTCAGTTCTTTCTAATTCCTACGCAACGTCTTGACGTACCAACCCAGCTATAACTGTCGGTAAACTCGGCCCACTAACTGTGATTTATCAGATATGGCAGCGCGTTCGATCGCCGCTTCCTCTATTTGAGATGCGTTGCAACGTACGGGTGACACTTTCTCGGAACCACATACCACAACGTTTCGGCCTTCTCAGTCGGCGACGGCGTATTTTAATCGAACGATTCACCGTTCTTTTTTCCCGATCATTCACTTTCTCCAAGTACCCTCTTCAGATTCACGACAAGTTTCTAATGCACGAGACACGGTTGATATTAGGGATCATTCCAAGAATAACAATACTTTCAGTGCATTGTACAATTTCTATGAAGAAAACGTTCAAATCATTAAGTATGCCAACACAGAAATCAATAACCGTTGTCACGTTCTGAATCTGACTTTCCATTTCTCCTAACAGGCCGTGTCGGATGGGATTCAAAATCTATAATACCGTCACGAATAATCGGAAATTGAATTGGGTCTTGACTTCTTTGTGGACGTTATTTCATTTGGTAAGTAAATTACGTGGGTACCTAAAACGTGCCTACCACAGCAGTCATTCAAGCAGGCCCCAATCGAGCAACAGCTGTTTTCCAGTGAAAACGATTCGAAGGACAATACATATAGAAGCACGTATTGGATCAAAAGGGATAGTTTCTCTAGTTCGCGTAGGTAGTTATTGTTACCCGTACACCTTATTGGAGAATCCTTATTAACAAGCAAAGGGCGAGTACATGGCGAGCACTTTTGATTTTTTAAGGGCCTCATCACCACGCCTTGGAGCACTTACTCTCTCGACGGCCTGATGATGATGTCCTTACATCGAAAGTGTTTGCCAAATGTACTTAACTTTCTAGTTATACAACAGATTCCCCAATATGTTACATAAACAAATTAGGAGAGTCAGGGTCAGCAATCAAAATATCGAATAATATATTTTCGATCCTAAATATTATATATAATCCTTCCATAGTTGAAAATACACACCAAGGACAATTTTCAAACCGTGACCAGTGGGACTTAATTTCACAGCCTGGACTTCCGAACTGTAACAGTTTCTAACGAGGTTGATTAGCAAGTAATTTCGAGGGGAGAGCAGTGGATTTCATAGGAAATATTCACAGTTTAATGGATGAAAGCTTTGGTCACTATACGACTCGACGAGGGTGATGGAGGGTTAATTATAGGTATTAATTAGCAGTGCAACAGCCAGTTGCCTACTTAATTAACGTTTTAATCTCCCATCTCCACACACAGGTACGGACACCAACACAGACAAATTTACTACTATGTCGTTCCTTTCATTAATGCTCGGTGACAGGGCTTGCTGTTTGCACAATGGATTCACCCACCAAACGCCCCCTGCTCTCTGTAGGTGCACAGAACCAACCTTTTTCAAGAAGCTTTGAAACGCAAGAAGCAGGAGGAAATTTTGATTTTTTTGATTTAGGAGGACCCCTTTCATTGACTTCTTGCATGAATTTGGAAAAAGCCTGCAGCATCGGTAGTGAGAAACAGTTATAACTCTTATTATATTACCCAAGAGATAAAAATTTTATTTTTATTTATTTTTGTTTTCAACTCAAGGAATCAAAAACAGAATGTACTCCAACAGATTCAATCGAGTTTTATGACATTCCAAAAATCGTCTCGTATAAATAAATTCCATTCTCAGTGATCCGATTTCGTTCAAGTCGTGGATAATCGTTCATTGTACAGAAGAAACGACCTTCTAATGGAGCTCAGATGTAAAGAGTTTTTATTTATTTTCAAAATTAAATGGGTAAAAAAATTAGGTACCTACCCATGCCAGTATGTAGTAATAGGCACTGATATGTGATATACACGTTGGATGGGACAAGAAAAGTCCACCATAGAGTTGTGTTCAATGTACTGTCCCGTTTATGTATAGTGGGCTGGGCACGTCCCTGACCAAAAAAATTGCCCGCTGTAGAAAGGTATAGGTATATATTTCTTCACTTGTTGCCTTCATTTGTGTGGGTATTTGTACTTCTTATGAACCGTACAAAACAGAAAGGTGGTACCGAGTGGTTAGTGGTATTTGGGGTTCATTTTTGCTCTTGAAAACTTGTCGATTCAAGAAGTGAAATTTAATAGAGTTCTGGGTTCTTGCGAGTCAGGTCATCAGAACTCTACTAAATTCCACTTCTTGCATCGATAAGTTTTCAAAAGCAAAAATGCCACCCAAATCCTCTCATTTCACTCGATACTACTGTATAAGATTAACTGTATTTGACGTGAAGGAACGGGAAAAGAAGAAAAAAAAACGGAAAAAAATTAAAATTCAGAAATTCATCGTTTTCATTAAATAAGTATCAAAAAGTACCTACCACTTAGACGGGCTAAGCACGACTTTCTACAGGAAGCAGATTAAAGACAAAATCGGACCATCAGTTATGATAGAAGAACACAAGGAAGAATAAAAACAACAAGAAAAATAATCAGCGATCCTCCGTACAAAATGAGGAAAACGCTGCTAGGAGCCTGTGGGAAAGGCACAAGAAGGACAAGACTGACGACGCTCAGTCGAACCCCCCCGGATGGCGTTTCAAATTCGAGTTAATAGCACAAAATGACCGCCCGTTCCCTTCACACCTCCACTCACAAAATGAGAGAAAGACAACGCAAAAATACGAAGATAGAAAACGCATCCACTAATTCTACAAGAAGATGATGGATTTGCCTCGGGAAAATTACGAATGATTCACATTCAAGAATCGAGAAACTGAATCAGCCCCAAGAGGTCACATCAAGGTCAAGACTCGCCAACTCCCAAGACGACGGCCCATTCCCTGCTCGCTGATAATTAGCTTGCATAATTAGCCAATGAGCGCCTACAAGCCCGGTCTGAGTGGACCAACATTCCCTCTCTCCGATGAACGGCAGCGAGAAGTCAGCTACTGTAAGACCGACTTCAGGAGGTTCAAACCAACAAATGTGTAGGAACCCTTATACACAAACACGGGTTAGGGACGTTGAGCCTACTGGCTTCTTTCCGAGTCTATATTGGGACTACTTAGTGCTTTTTCCAAACAAAGTAGGATAGCCTCTGGTCACTGGCACTTTTAAGGGACCTGTGTGGGGTACCGGAGGATTTCAGAATATTTCTTATTCCTCTCGAAGGTATTTTTCTCCACGGTTTGAACCCCCTATCGACTGCACCCGAATACCGGCCGTATCTACATCACGAACCTCCTTATTCGTCATTCAGTCGAGCACCTAACTACCCCTATGCCTCCAGAGAAGCAACTACCGCTAAGAAGCTAAGGGGAAACGCTACTCCAAGTAAGGCAACCATGCAACTGAATTATTGAACTCTTTGAACACCTGTTAAAACAAATAATCTAAACGGGTCAAATAATCTAATCTAGGGGGGGTTTCATGATTATAAAATTATGTGGTTACCACGAGGGCTCCGGTTACCTAACAGGCCAAATTCGAGTAGATCACAATATGTACATAAAATCCCTGACCCATCTTTGGGAGGGAGAAACCGAAAAAACCTTGAGCGAGGGGTTAGCATTTCAAGAATCGTAACCCAAGATCGTGAGAGAAGATTCGGAAAAGGGATGGAAGAGGGATCGCCATTAGGAAAACGAAATTTGACGTCGGGAGGGCAAGAGGGCTATCACAGCATCTCTCACACCCCCACAGCTATAACACTTTCACACTCCAACGTCGGCTTCCTTCTCATTCGTCTCAAAGAAAAAGGATTCCGCTATTGAGTTCCCAATGGATGGAGCTTTGTCAACTTTCCACGATCCAAACTTTCAATGAGGATAGGGCCAATGTCGTCAAAAGGGCGTTTTCTCAGTTTGGTCAAAAAGCAACCCCTTTTAGAACACCCTCAAAGATTTTTGGACATACATGAAATAAACCCTTAAGAGTAATTTACGTGAAATTTGAATGACAACGACAATTTTGTGGGACTCAAAGGGTGTGTGTGTGTGTGTGTGTGTAAATATCACGAACATCATCGACGCGCGGGGAATGATATTAAGTACTTAGAATCACATTAATGGACAGACTTTTCGTGTGTATATCCAATACTAGCAAATAACCCCATCTCAGAGACGCCTCAACCCAGTGTATTTCTTCTACACCGATCTTCTTACCTACCTACTACTACCTTCATAGTACCGTCACTAGCCGTAATTACTGTACTGTTGTACCCAGGCGGCCTCCTTTACTTTATTTCCAATTACTACACACTACTTTGTTATTTAATTATCTGTAATAAACTGCATACAAATTGGCATTATTGCCGTTATTATAATAAATAAATGAATAAATCTCGGCCATTATTGTCAACAAAACCCAACAGAGAACATCACGATATATTTCTCGTGAGTGTCCACTAGTCTTGATACATAGGAAAATACGATTAGAGAATCGAAAAAAATGATATCATCTCGCGATTCAGCAAAAATATATAGGTAACACACATACCATGGTAACTGACGTGAACCACACAACATTGCTTTTCATCCATGAAATTTAACGTGGGACACGAAAATGCAATGAATAACGGGAGTTGTTATTTGAGATAAAGAAAATATACCTAACACAATTTGTTGTTACCTGAGTCTAGCTTCCTACATTAGATGCATCCTCAAACAAGCGTCCATAACATGGGCAATTATAATTATGATTCATAGGGCCGGTTTATCAATTCTCTAGTTAAATCTCCAAATAGCTAGTCACTGATGAACGATAAATCAGAGATTTTAACTAGTCAGAGTTTGGAATGCGTTTATCAATCACCAAATAGCAGCTAGTTAGCTAGTCAGAGATTTAGTCAGGGAAAACAATGCTACCACTACAATTTCATGAAAATCCCGCAAAAATAAGGAGCGACACTGCGAGTGGGACTATGTTTCCATGGTAATATTACCTTTATCAACACGTTATCTCCTATCTCTGTCAAATGAGAAGAAATCATGTTTAAGTTATACCTTCTAACCTCTTCTCTGTGTGCGGTGTGCCTAATGATGAATGAGAAACGGGAAATGAGAAACCCATGAAGAAATTATGCAAACGGAAATATTTTTATTTATAATCAAATAAATGATTCTTTCACCAGGGGCAGGTAGGTACCTACGAAAAAACTGGAAGGAAGGTTCTTCTGAATTTTGATATGGATGAAAATGTATTTTGCATGGCGGTCAATCTAAAACCTTGTCCGACCCCGCCAGATGTCACGATGATTTTATACCTAATGATTTTTATAATTTCAAATAGGTATGTAGGTACTTAGGTATAATCCGTATCTAGGCAAAAGTGGAAGATGGATACCTACAGGTAATATAATTAGGTAAGTACCTACCTTTGCATTATATTTTGGTAATAAAGATCGCATTCTCTAACGTTCATGATCGTTTGTAGGCACTTGATAATACATATCCAATAACTTCACTGGTGTTGACCTTCATTTTCCTGACACTGCTGAACTCCGTAGGCAAAATTATTCACGGATATCACTTGTTTGGAACGATTTATCGCGGATATTATTAATTATTCCTTTATTGAAGGGTCATTTCGGGAGATCTCTAGGCCTACCCCCGTGTAATTTGTACTTTCCAAGAAACGCGTAGGTACCTACCTGCATTTTATCGTCTGAAAAATCCGAATCCTTATCTCATGTGAATATATAAATCAATCTATTTCACAATAATGTATTATTTGAATCAAAGATTCGCGAAACTGTCACAGAGATGGGAATCGAAATGGTACGAAATACGGAAATTCAATATGGCTGCCAGCAAATCGGAGTTTGACGAGAGATTTAAATTTTAACGAGAGCTTCGAATCTCTAGTTAAAGATAGTCGCTGATTAGGGACTGTTAAAGTGAATTGATAAACGGGTATGTCCGAAATAATCAGAGATTTGACTTAGACTTTATTCGGGCTTGCAAATGTGATTGATAAACCGGCCCTTAAGCGCACACTCTACCACAGGTTTGACGGCGATGAAATTACCGTCCAAGGGGTAACCTCCTCCATAACAGAAAACTTCATCAAAATCAGTGGAAAAAATTCTGGAATGTTTCATGGATAACAAATTTTAAGTGGGCATACGTTGAGGGCATTGACTGAACCATAATCATTTATTTATCTATTATTAATGGCGTTTGGGGATATTCACTTTTGGGCATGTACACACGCGATCATTGGTCTGAAAGCGATGACATTTGTAGGGGATCGTCCTCATGGGCTAATCCCACAATCCCTGAAAATACCATAAATAGCTATGGAGTTCGTTATGGACGTTAGATACCTAGTTGATTTCAAGTTTAGGCATGCACACCAGCTATAATTATTATTGATCCAATTGTGAATTGTAGCAATCGTCTTGGAGTCATCCAACAATGACTTTCCGACTTTACAGCAAAATCGATCTATCTGCAGAAATCGTAGTGTCAGGAAATTCAAGTTTTGCGCATGCCCACATACTACTATTTGCCCGACGGTGATGAAATTCATAGGCGACCGTCTACGGTTCAACCCGCACAATCTCTGAAAACTTACCCGAAATTGGTCGAGTAGCTTATATGCCTGTTACAAATAATCTAATAATACATCTATTTTGCGCGTACACAGGAGCGATTACTGATTCTGACGAAATTCATAAGCGATTGCTTAGGAGTCAGCCACAAATCAACCTCAAGATTTAAGCGGAATCGTTCAATTAGGAAATTGAGAAATCGATGTTCCATGAAATGCACGTTTGTGCATTCCCACACGCGACTATTGGCCCGGAGGCAACGAAACTATTGGGGGACTGTCTAAGGGCTAGACCGGACAATCCTTGAAAATTTCATCGAAATCGGAACTTGATTTCGAATAGTTATCCCACAGACCGGTAGGCAACTTTGAAACGCAAAAAGCCAGTGAAAATTTTGATTTTGGAGGACAAGATTTGTTTACTTAAAAAGCTTTCTACCTTCGTTATAAAGGAATCACATAGGTAGATGTATACTTAGTTACTTAGTAGATACAGTTTTGCAATGGAAATGCACCTCACTGGAGAATACCTCTGGTCAATAATTGTTGACCACAGAGAGGCATGGAACCAAATTTGTTCAAGCAGCTCCAAGTACCTAGTCAAATGTGATCAAAAATTTTGATTTTTGGGGACAACATTTATTTGACTTCATTCATTATATCCTAGACATCATCCTAGGTATATTTGAACTGGGAAGGTTCCTACCTAACAATTATCACAAAAATGGTTCTGTACTTTTGGTAGTGATGAAGCAAATTCATGGAGAGGTGAGTACACTCGAATTGTTTCACAAACAACTCCCTAAATAAATAAGTCTCTGAGAGGCGTGGAGGTCTCATGACACACCCTCGACACAAATAGTTTGAATGATCTAATTAACTAGTAAGCTAACTAGAACTAACAAATTATTTAACAACAAAAAATGATCACTATCTCATAGCAGATTCATCTATCTAGAATGTGTTTTTCGTCTGAATTCTGGTGAAATGAATCATATTTCATAACGGCTATTAGTATTCAGCATGCCGTTCTCCGATTCCATAATACCCACTGAAGGGGCGGAAAAAGATTTCCCATTGACAGAGGAACGATATTATTTTCTTTCTCCTCCGAATAACGAATTCCTCTGAAACGTTTGGCGCTGAGAGATCACGACCAATGATATCCTCGTCTACAATTGTTTCAACCATGACTTTCCGTCGAGTGGAATTTGATTAGAATATAAATAATTGCGTTTCAATTTAAAAAATAATATCACAACATTTGGAATAATTATTGTACAGAAAAATTATATTTGTATTAATACCTATAATTTTTCAAAGCAATTAATGAGAAGAATGGTTTTATTTTCACTGTTTTCGGCCCGCCATAAATCTACCTAGGAGGGCACTCTTTTACTTAATTCTCCCATTTAACTTCAAATTGGCTCAAAGAATAATGTGATCACCTGCCTGGTAAAGGATCTTCCTCCCATCCCAGAAACGAGATGAATTTGTATCACGAAATTTTCTGAACACAGCCTTTACTCCTTTTGCCAATGTATCTGTGTTGGTCAACGCCCGCAAGGCAGTGAGGTTTGTTATAGCAATTTCTGTCCAGAGCGATCATGATGCATTGCTTCATGATTTTACCAAAGAAAGCCCTCGTCAAAAGTACATTACGTGGAATCCCTCACCACCCTTTGAAGTTCCTGAGTTTGCCCTACAAACTTCTCCGGTTTTTATCAAGGCACTTCTTTACACCAACCCGGTCGAAGTTGATTAAAGGACCAAGTATCTAATGGATTTCCACATCAAAAAGTAACGTGACCCTCAAGTAATCTCCTTGCCCCGGTAGAACAGCTTGATTCACCTGTGATGGATAACACGGTTGCATATAATCATAATTTATTAATGAAGGAGTAGGCTGAAATACCTAGGCCTCTAAACCATAGCCACCAGCATATTCGATGCTGCTAGTGTTGGAGGTCTGCTAAATATTTCAATTTCAAGGATATAGTGTTAGACTAAACATATCCTATCACTTCGTTGGCATCCTCATCGGAAATTCCAATCAGATGATGGGAAGTTCCTTCGATGATTCCATGCATATCTTCAGAGAGAGTAATATAATCGCGTTCCTAAACGCAATCCAATCCTTTCAAAGCAAATCAAACAACGTAAACTCATCCCAGTAACACTTGAAAAAGCTTATTACAATCAGAGCGAAAACTCCAGCCAGGGGTCATTCAAACACAAGTTGGAATAATTAACGATGTAGAAATCATTAATAGAAAAAAGTGGGCCAAGTTGTCAGATGACTCTAACAAAACGTATTATTTTTAATCTTTCACATCAAAAGTAATGCAACTTTATACCTACTCCTGGAAATTTTATCCTTGTTTTCTCCTTCTCTCGTGTTAGAATTTGGCATACAGCTGATCTGGGAACTCAATTTCAACTCAGCTGACCTGGTAGCTCAATTTTCGACTCAGCTAATCTGTAAGCTCATTCTTTGCCTCAGCTGTTCAATAAACCCTAGTTTCGACTCAATTTTTTAAGGATTTAGAAGTACCCTGAACCCTGACCAAGATTCGGAACCTGACCTGAGATTTTCCAATATTTATTTTTCTTGTCACGACTAGATTTTACCTAACAGTTTTGTTGACCTAAAATTTTCAGGAAATTCACGTTATTTGATACGCAGACGATGCTGATCCGACAGGGCTTAAACTAATAAGTACGGGACCATTAAGTGCCCAAATCCCTGTAAAGTTCATGAAAATCGGACCAAACGTTTTGAAGTTTCGGAAGCTATCGAGCTCGGAAACTTATGATCTGATTGTGCGGAGGACCGCCTGGACGGCCCTCTAACAATTTAATCGCCATCGGAGCAATAGTTTCTATGAAAATTCAAAATTTGGAGGTCGCAACTTGTTCCGATGTCAGCACGAACAAGAGGCTTCCCTACTTTCACCTTCGGTAGAGAGAAAGGATTAGGTATCACTCAAGCTTTGATCTACGTAAGTCAAAAATCATGAAGAGGCATTAAGCTCGTTTGAAGTTGGATATTTTCTAGATAAATTATATTTCTATGACCAACAAATCATCCCGACGAGAACGAGAAACAGAGGATCAATAAACTGAAAATATGGAGGAGGATGAAAAGGTCGATTTTCACCCTCATAGACCAAACTCATCAGTTCATCATTGGCAGGAAAATAGATTGAACATCATTCCCATAGGACGAAACTAAAGGAAACATCAGATACAGCGGGGAATTAAATAATTGAATGCACAGCGTTGAAAGCCTCGGGAATTTCATTTCGGAGCTGGAATGGTATTATTGATTGTGAATACAGTTCTAGCAACATCCAACAGTTATAATTCTGTTCCATCTTGCTGACTTTGGGAGCATGTTTCAGTTTTGGTTGATCAAGTTGATCAATGTTGTTTCACGATCCTCTACGTGGTAGGTAGGGTTCCAAGATAGGTATAATGTTGTTTCCAATGTTTCATAGACCTATGGGAGTTACTCCGTCGTCATACATTCGGTGTAGTTTTTCCTGTTCCTCAATCCAACAATCAACTTAAATAGGTAAATATCATGACACAAGGATCAGAGACGAATAGAGACGTGCGGTTGAGTGAATTCTTGGTAAGCAGAGGATCTTAAAAGCAGTGTTGATTTCACTTTTAAGAAGACATCTGGTTGAGAGTAGCGCACGGAAAATAAAAGTTCCATTCATGCAGCATGAGTTGATGAGCTAATTTTCAAAGAATAGTTTTACCCGATTTGGTGGGTGATTCTTATAGGAAATTTCACGCTGATTCCGAATATCCCACATGTTTCTATGTTTAAGATAATAATTTACACCAAAAACCTCAAAAAAACAAGTTTTTTTTAGCGATTTTTGAAACTAAATTTTCAAAATTTGACCCCTTGGAGAACCCCAAAAATTCTGGCCAACGGACTTGACATTTCTTTTAATATTATTGACATTTTGAAATTTTTTCACATTTTTAGCTCGATTCCTCGGTCAGTTATCGTCTGGAATGACACATATATAAACATGTATGTATATCCCACCCAACCTGGGTGGAATATTGTCCCAACGGCACCCACACCGTCAGCCTCCGGAGGTGCAGCAGCAAGGCTTACACCGTTGTCAGCGACCAAGGTGTAAACTGTGCGAAATAATTATTGAGGACCCGAACTTCACCTCCCCCAACACCTCTCATTCCTATAGGTGTCGAGGCTCTGCATAGTGTCAGTCACAAATGTGAGTCTACCAACTGGTATGCAAGAAGTGCACAGAGGAGAGGACAAGGAGCTTCTATGTCGGCAAGGCATCACAAATGAACCTGAGGATGAACAATCACAGAGCGTCCTTGAACCAATCTGAACAAAGGCCAGTAATGCTGCATGCAAGATCACACGGCACCACAATCACTTTTAATTAATGCTTCGGTTTTAAGGTTTTGAAAGAGAGGCCAAAGCCAACAAATGACCGACTGCTGCTGCAGTCCGAAAGGGCGCATTGATTGGTGCTGGGATCAAACCGACCTCAATGATTGAGTGAAGCCATGGTAGATACCATCGTGTAAACAAGATACCAATGGATGCAAGCTTGGTCCCTGTCATCCAGGGGCGCACACAGGATTTTCAATTTGGGGGGGCTACCGGTGTACAGAGTCACTCGCCCCACATCCCACCCTTCCCCCAAAAAAACAAAAAATAGGGGTGTCCAGGGGATCACCCCCGGAAATTTTTTTAAAAATTGGGTGTTTAAAATTGCTTTTTTAGCCTATTTGGGCTCTTAAAAATGTACGTAAAACACATTATTTTAATATGGAAACATGTGTATGGCCTTTGATATGTTATATACAGGGTGATTCAGGACGAAAGCGAAAAAAATGGGTGAAACTAGACCCGAAATGGGATAGAATGCCACCAACCGGACCTTTCTATCTCAAACCGTTCCCAAGATATGATTTTTTTAAAGTTTTTTTCTTTTCAGAAAACCACGTTTTTGGGCATCAAAACCCATGTTTCTTCACTTTGAAACAATTTCTCCAAACCACATTTTTTTTTTTGACCACATTTTCGGATTCAGCATTAAATTTTCTATAC
>JAEMON010000005.1:14188008-14198902 GCA_030264115.1 Lygus lineolaris
TGCATTACAAAAATTTTGAAGCCATTGCATTAGCTTCATTTTTTTTGGGATATTCTCTGAAACATGGCTCAGTCTCAAAAGTAGTTGAGCGAATTTAGACCATTGAGTCGTGGCGAGGGTTCAGATGTTGCGTAATCCGAACTACTGATCCGAATAACGTGACGCAATAAATTCCTATGGGTAAATAAATTATATATTAAAATCCACACTCGAGCTATCATAAAAACGCTGCAAATTATTACACAACAGTTTATTATTTTCTGTGATTCATGCTGAATGAAATTCAGCAACTAGGAAGCTTCTGAAAGTAAACAACAAACTTGGTTCGGTGGAATCGAAAGAAAGTTGCATTTGAACAGCTGATATTTGAACGGAGATTTTGCCTACTCGGGAAGAATTGCGATTCACACTCGTATTTCTGCTTTTTTTCGTTCAACCCTTAAGTCCTTACAGGGAGCGAACGGTTGGTTCTAAAACGCTCCGCAAGGTCTCATTCGACGCTGAAAATTGTGTTCTAATTTAAATCGATGGACAAAATTTACCTTCGTATTTGAAATTTTCGAGCTAGGGCGTTGTGAACATTTCATCCCCTATTTTCCCACCCTTAGAGAAGACTGACGGTAGCTTCGCGGCACAACTAGACCCTAAATGGGGCCGGTATACCCAATTTCATTAATTTTGGACCATGGTAACTAAGGAAAGTGCCACGTACGGCGGTCGGCGGACGGTCGGATTTTTTTATTCGATTTTTGGATTCTACGTATCTTGAAACGTAAAACCTCACATTTTGAGGGGGGGTTAAAAAAAATTGTTTCATGCTCGATTCCAAAGGTTTATTATTGAAAATAATTAAAAAAAAAAAAATGTTAGCAAATTTAGACGATTGGTTCATAAGAACTAATGAATAGCGGTAATTACCATCCCGTGACAATAAATTATATATTTGCCAAATAGCTCATGATTCCAACGTTCTGATGCGTTATGAGTCGGTATTAATTTATATCTTATTTCTATCACACCAAGGCGCAGACCAAGGGAGGGGGTGTTTGATCATCCAAAAGTCATAAGTATCACCGACCTACATAGGTAAACATCCAACCTTGGAGAATGTAAATTACACGAAATTAGTGCTTTCTTTTATGGAAGGTCTCTGAGCTTGTTACAAAAGAGATCAAATCGGAATGAAGAATGGAGATGATTTAGGGACTTCAGGGGGACAGAAATGAATAGCGACCCTGGAGATCAAAGCTATTTGGGTTCCGCCCTTTTATAATGTTCCCATTATTTGTCTCTTTTTTATTTCCGTACAGAAGAGATTTTCAGCTAATGACGAGGCGGTATAAACACTTTTTGTGATACTGCTACTTTTTTAATAAAGAAAAAAACGAGAACTTCAAAAGTACATAACTGTATCAGTCCGATCCTTCAGAACTTTATGAGAACGATTCAGACAAAGCAAAGGATTCATCCTTCATGAATGATTGCCTATGAGATAGGTAGTACAGAAAATATTGCATTATTTGGCGACTTACATAACACCTACTGATTGTGCTCCCAGAGTTGTGGGCCAAGACCCTAATCGGACCTATCCTCGGTATTCGGAAACAGCATGTATGAAAATATGAGCAAAAATAATGGAGGGATGGGTACGTAAAAATATGAATGACACGTCAGTTTAGTTCAAGCATGAAACAAAGAATGAATTTTCATTCAGAGCGTACATAATCTCCCGAAATGAATAATTGGATAATTACTCCTTAACTATATTTACCATATAATAATGAAAATTTGTCGTAGCCAATATTATTAAAGTTAGAGCAAATATAAATAATCCCGTGGTACAGTGAGAAGCAGACAAGAAACAGACAAACAAAAATGGATATAATGGTGACAATCGAATTCCATTAGAAAAAGTCCCATTCATGCAGCATGAGTTGATGAGCGAATTTTCAAAGAATAATTTTAACCGATTTTGTGGGTAATTCTTATAGGAAATTCCACGCTGATTCCGAATATACCATAATATGGAACATATATTATATGTTCCTGTGTTTAGGATGGTATTTCACAATAAAAACCTCAAAAAACCCTTTTTATAGCGATTCTTGAAACTAAATTTTCAAAATTTGACCCCTTGGAGTACTCTAAAAATTCTGGCTAACGAACTCATCCTTACTTTTGATATTATTGACATTTTAAAATTGTTTAGGATTTTTCATCTCGATCCCTCGGGCAGATATCGCCTGGAGTGACACACACACACACACACACACATACACATATACATATAACAAAGTGTTAAATTTCAGGAATCGTTTTAGAATGGCTGATCCGTTTCATGAAGAAAATTTTCAAAAATTTGCATTACAAAAATTTTGAAGCCATTGCAAGAGCTTAATTTTCTTCGAAAATTCGCTAAAACGCAAAATTCCATGGATCCAATCAAGGTACGAACGGACATACAATTTTCTTGAATAGAATGGATTTATCTCTATGGATTCATTTGAATAGATGCAGATTTAGATTATTTAATAAGGGAGATATTATATGATCAATTAAAATGACTACTTCAAAGATAATTAAATACAAGATGACCTTTCAAATCGTTAAAATAAAATATTTTTGAGATCACTAAGGTACAAATTATTAGGTATAACTAAAGGCATACGTAAGTATGATGAGAGATGCATAGGTTTGGAATTGATTATTTTAATACTAAAAATGTTGGGTAAGTAGGAAGGGTAATAATACTAAAAATGTTGGGTAAGTAAGAAGGGTAATAACGAACGCTCAGCGTCTGGAAATCCCTTGGATAAATATTGCGGTGGGTAACTCAAGAGAGGTAGCTGAAGAAGCGAGTTGGTTAATGGGTTGGTTGAAGTGGGATGCCCTCTCGTAATTTCATTTGTAACTTGGTGGCAACTCCAACGGGCTTTAAAAAAATTCCGCCTTTTCGCGAGTTGAAAAAAATAACTTTTTCCCCAGACAGAAGGTGGGGAGAGAAAAATGTTGGAGTAACTACGAAAGTTTCGCGGACATTCAAGCAAATACCTATTGCAACTATTTTATTATGGCTTTTAACAGGACGATTGCATTGGTCAAACTACTATAGAGATTGCAAGAGGTGTATTACGACATGCGGTATAAGGTTACTCCCAAACTTCCAAAAAGTACCTTACATTAAAAATGTAATCCACCATAACATGACCATACCGCACACTAACATACGAATCCTATGGGCATTTAGTCATTTATAATTTTCCTCCTGAGTTATTTATTATTATCAAAAACGAACGTGTCGAAACTGCCTGATTTGGGAAGATTTAAAGAAAAAAAAGCTCCGCTCCCTGGATGATACAAATATTATTGATACTTGGAGCTGGTGGTTAAAATGTAAGAAACAGGGCTTTAGAGCTCAGAAAAAAAACTCGCTCATACGCTAAGTAAATCATTCAAAACCACTCAAATTCACCCATAAATCAGCGAAAATAGATTTGAGGCATGTCCTCATTGATTTAGTGGCCAAAGAACACGGGAATTGTGTTTCGCGAATCCCCATCCTACATGAACTTCAAACTAAGTACCCCTTAATACTGCCTAACCCTCCTGTTGAACGCTGAAGTTATTCGGGTGATAATATTCTACCGCAGACCCTGCTCCTGTTGAACGCTGAAGCTACATATATTTTGGTACCATTTATACTGCTCATCTTCTAGTTGAATGCTGGAACTATTTAGGTGTTAGGTAAATATTACTACCAGTACAGTATGCCAGTGATGGGAAGAATGTAGTCAAGAAAAATGAAGGGGAAATTCGAATAATTTATTCGTATACAAAGCTTTGAATAACGAATAAATCCAACTAAATTTATTATTCCAGTATTATTTATATTGTTATTTTTATTATTTCTTCATAATTTCCGATCAACGAATAATTGTTCGAAATAATTTATTCTGGTAACTAGGTAGGTATCATTCGAATTATGAGATTCACAGAAGCTGGTTTGGAATTTGAAGTTATTAGTCGGAGGTGAAGGAGATGATCCACGGTTTTTCCAGGACAATCAGGATTTCCTCCAGACCAAATCTGCTCAACAAATTATTTGATGATGTGGGTTCCAATACTGACTTTATCCGATTGTGCAACTTTTAGGAAAAGCAAGTTCTGGTGGCCAATTCAACGAGAGGCAGTTTTAGTACACATTTTAGTTCACGATGTGAAAGGAGAGAGATTGGACGAAAAGAAAAACACGTTTGCGCATGCGCAGTGGGCACCACTAATTCGATCTTGATGAAACTCATAGGGCATTATCGAACCTCCAATCCTCAACCTTCATCCAAATTTTAGCGAAATCGGACCATTAGGTCGCGAGAAATTGATATTGCAAGGATTTCAAGTTTTGCGCATGCGCAGTTGATACCACTGATCCGATTTTCATGAAACTTGTAGGGTATCATTGAACCTTTGATCTTCAAATACCCTCCAAGTTTGAGCGAAATCGGAACATTAGGTCCCGAGAAATTGATGTTTCGAGGATTTCACGTTTACGCATGCGCAGAGGCTACCGTTGGTCGGCTGGTGATGAATTTCATAGGGGACCATCTAGGGCCTAACCCGCGTAATCCCTGAAAATTTCATCAAAATCGGATGGAAATTGTGGAAGTTATGCGTGTTGCAAGGATTCCCGGACAGACTGACAGACAGACAGACACGAAACCAAAATTGTTCAGGAAGGTCTAAAACGTAAAACGCGAGTTGAAATTTTGATTTTGGAGGCAAAACATTTTTCACTTTTCAAAAGTGAAAACAATGCTTCCGCTACCTTGGTAGACTCGGAAGCAATATACACTAGGAAAGATCCAGTTAAGCATATTCGGATGTCACTTTTCGATAGAGCGTGGGCAGAAGCTTCAGAATCCATTCCCACCTTTATTTCCCTAAAAATGAATGTAAATAATTTAGGGTATGCTAGGTAAGCTACTACAACTTCATATCAAGAGCCTCTAGTGATTATTAGCATCGGATGCTCGTATTGTTTAGACCTCCAAGGGCATTGAAAGTTGATCAAGTATTATTTTATTTAGTAATATTACTTAAAATGATTATTACCAAGTGCACTTAATAATACTTTTATACAGTCAATTCCATGGAAGTATGAACTTACCTAATTTGGCTCATTATATTCTATCCTTATTTTAGAATTCTATATTGTTATTACTAATTATCTTGAATTCTTTCTTGTTGAAACTTTCATCTGATTCTGAATAGAAAAGTCCCATTCATGCGGCATGAGTTGATGAGCGAATTTTCAAAGAATCATTTTAACCGATTTGGTGGGTGATTCTTATAGGAAATTTCAGGCTGATTCCGAATATACCATATGTTCCTATGTTTAAGATATTAATTTACTCCGAAAAAGCGTTTTTTTTTTAGCGATTTTTTACTCTAAATTTTCAAAGTTTGACCCCTTGGAGTACTCCAAACATTCTGGCCAACGAACTTGACCTTTCTTTTGATATTAAGTATTGACATTTTAAAAAATTTTTGGATTTTCTTCGAAAATTCGCTAACAAGGAATATTTTCTTTATTTTTCATTTGTTATCATCTTCCTTTCAGGGACCATTTTCTATTGTTCTGAATGTCATTAAATGTTAAACTTAATCCAAAAGTTTATTTCTCTTATCGATATCTATCCGGTAAGTGTGGATATCGATTATTTTCCCGTTGATACATCGATTTTTAAAATACCGGACCTCTACGACTTAGATACACTCGATATCGATATTTTTGCTTTCGATACCCATCTCTAGAATAGACAAGAAAAATGAAAGGAGAAAAAAACGTCAGCAAAGTTGGGTGTGGCACATTGCTTCCTCGTCTCCATAATATGATTTTATATATATAACATGTATATTAAAAAATCATCAAATGGATTACTAACTGCACAATCCCTGAAAATTCCATCAAAATCGGATGAAAATTGTCGAAGTTGTGAGAGCTTCACGTTTGCGCATGCTCAGTGGGTACAACTCTCCGATCTTGATGAAACTGGTAGGGTGCTATCAAACCTTAGATCTTCAACTAGCCTCCAAATTTTAGCGAAATCGGACCATTAGGTCGCGAGAAATTGATGTTTCAAGGATTTCACGTTTACGCATGCGCAGAAGCTACCGTTGGTCGGATGGTGATGAATTTCATAGGGGACCATCTGGGGGCTAACCCGCGTAATCGCTGAAAATTTCATCAAAATCGGATGAAAATTGTGGGAGCTATGCGTGTTGCAAGGATTCTGGGACACACAGACAGACACGAAACCAAAATTGTTCAGGAAGGTATAAAACGTAAAACGCGAAATGAAATTTTGATTTTGGAGGAAAAAAAATTTTCATTTCCGAAAAGTGAAAACAATGCTTCCGCATTGGAAGACTCGGAAGCAAAACATGCGTGCATGGTTAATTGACTGATTGATCTCTGTGTTACTGCCATGGAAAATCAGTAGAAGACATAGATAAGTTTGTTGTTAAGCACACCTTGTGGAATTAATTCTGTAGACCTCTGCTTTAATTTCTGAAGACCCGTAGTAAGGAATTTGTATAGGTTTGGATGAATGTCAACAAACGAATAAGGGCAAACATGGCGGCTTCTCACGCGGGTGTTGCAAGGCTCGATTATCGCAGCAATCGATATTAGCGTGACGTCACACAAATAGAACACCTGATAGGTTGTTCAATCTTTCTCATTTTCGACTAGTCATGAGGAGTAATTCTATCAGCATCAATTATGAGAAAGAGTTAGATAACTGCAGCAATTGACTTTGGTACTCATCTCATCCCTGCTAATAAAACATGGGCTCGGGAAGCACCTCAACCATACCCCAACGAAACTCAAAATCCTATTTATTATTTTTTTACGTTTGTGATTTTGAAAATCCATCGATTTACGTATGTTATACAGTCATAATTACATACTTTACGATGTGAATTATAATTTTAAGTTTATTCCATCCAGAGAAAATTGGAAGAAACCCATGAAAACCTGGTTTTTCAAAGGTTTCTTCCAGTTTCATCTGGATGGAATGAAATTAAAATTATGATTCACATCATAAAATAATTATATAATTATGATTGTATAACATACCTACGTAAATCGATGAATTTTCAAAATCACAAACGTGAAAAATAATAAAAAGTATTTTGAGCTGCGTCAGAGCATCGTTGAGGCGCTTTCCAAACCGAGCGTCCCGCGCACCCTTAAACCACCGGTGGAGACCGACGGACTTCCGTGGAAAACTGCTGTCTCGCGAGACACGTCCAAGAGTGGAGGGCGGTGTACTACCGCCGGTAATTCCGTTTCCCGCTTCAACACCGGAATGCAATCTTCTTGCCCTATTTCAATCACTCTCTTCTCTTTTGCGGTGAAGTGAGAACTGGCTCTTTTGTTATACCTCCCTCGGACGTCTTTTTACCGAGGAAAACTGTTTTCATCACTTAGGGGGAAAAGAGTAGGTACCTGGAGTAAAAACCTCCACCAGTTATTAAAACGCGGTCTCGACGTGATGTTCACAAATAACAGCGTACCTAATCAAACTTCGGTAACCCAATTTTCGTTGTGAGTTGGTGTATACGAAAAAATTTCTCCTTCACGTGGAAATACGTCAAACTAAGATCGAGGCTACAGTTGCAAACCCGAATGGCATATCCTCAACTGGAACGGTGAAAATGCTGAATAACAATGAGAAAAGCAACAAATTTCTCTTAGTTAGGTACCTATTTATTAAAGGGTAACTATTAATTATTTTTTGGTTCACTCTTATGATATTAAATGTATCTACATTGCCAAGGTATTGACCGCAGTGCAGAGTTAAATTATTATGTGTTCTCTTTCAATTATTATTATGCGAGCTCTTCTTCAAAAACAGTGGGATCCTGAGTTGTATTTCTCTACACTCAGGTTTACGAATAACGAGCGAAGCGATTCTATTGTTTCAAAGGACTATGTATTTCAATAAATACGTAGGTATTTTGTAGCGGATGACAGATGCCTTATTTTGCTTCTGTTCTAATCTACTTCTCTACAATTATCTCTATTATTATCTACTTCTCTCAATATAATAAACATCAAGTTTAAATAAACAATTTTTTAAACATGGAATCAGAAAATCTGCAAAAAAATGCTCCTTCACATAATTTTACTACATTTTCATTTAACAACATTCAGAATGAGCTTAAGTTCCCTAATGAGTTAGCATATGTAAACTAGATTACAACGGCAACAAAGGAGAGCTGAAGGCTTAGCGGAGGAAACACAGTTTCATTAGAATACCGGGTACCTACTTGAATCTTGTTTTTTTTTTTTTTTTCAAAACGAATCTTATTGGCTGAGAGTGGTGTGGTTGGCCGGAATAACCAATCAAGTTGAATAAAAATTGAGAGGGACTCGAAATAGTGAGGATAGCTTGAGGATGGTTGGAAGGGAGTCCCGGCTATCTGCAAGAATAAATCTCTCAATGGTTGAATGAATACTAGGGGGTCATTATAATGCTGAGGGGTTACCTCATTATTTAGACATTTATTTTTATCATTTCCCAGTCAAATTTAGTTCTCCACCAACGAAATTTCGTTTTTCACAACCGAATATCTTTTTTGTCTAGTCAAATTTGATTTTTTTTCCAACCAAATTTAGTTTCATCCCAATCAAATTCAGTTGGTTCCCAATTAAATCCAAAGTTTTAAGCAGCCCTCATGATAGGAACCACCTTGAATTCGATTGGGAAAGAACTAAAAGTTACAGGGAAATTCTATATTACTTTCAACTAAGTATAATACTAGGGTAAACATTATTCATGGAACATGTTACATAAATCATGCCTCCCTTTCTAGACACCAATTATTAAAATACACAAACTGTTTACCTATCATTGAGATCAACATAGTACGAAGCGTTAAGGCAAAATGACCCGCGTTTAGTTCCAAAAGCTGCCACCACGTCGCGCTTCAAAAAGAACTAAAATTAATTTCCGTTTTTCTCTTGAAGGGGTGGATCGAAGCTTTATGTGAACGGTATTACCAAACTTAGGTTTGTACATTCAGTTTCGAGTTTCAAAAATTGTCTACAATGGTGTGCAAATATTTTTTACCCAAATTTGAACGTTTTTTGAGCTATCAGGTATCTGTTACATAGTGTTTTATTAGCAGAATCCAAATCAACTTTCAGATTTAAAATGGGATTAATAGATCGATCGGCCTATTCGAAACACAAATTGCGATAGACGCTCCTCAATATCTATTATCAGGTAGAAGGCGACGTTGCCATACGTTTCCCCATTGTGATGATTGAAAATGGTGAAACAACGAGTCACTGAGGGTCATCACCGAGGGTGGATGGTGCCTACCCAACCAGTCGGACTGGCTCCTTGAATAAGAATAATATCTGAGGAATATTATGACCGAAGATTTCGTCGAGCAATACGAAATTTTGTTGAGTGTAGCCTATCTGACACAAAACCCTCATGCAAGTCGGAAGTCCACGAATTAGTTACGATTTGAGTTTTACGATCTTGCGCAGTGATTACTACGTTTCAACTTGATTACAGTTTCTCAATGTGGTCAATTTTGGAACTCCATTATTGTGTTAGGTGTGTAATTAGTGGTTGTTTTAAAAGACGATATTTTGGCAAAATATCATATTTCACCTGATTCTAGACTTCTTCAGGTCCCCTGAACAAAAAATCAACACACTTATTAGTAGTTATCCTACCTCAAGAACACAGGTAAACATGTGATACCTTTGATTTTTTGTACAAGGGATCTGAAGATACCTTAATCAGGTGAAATATATAGTCTGCAAAAAATCGTCTTTTGGAACTAAAGCACTGCACACCTAACACAGATTTAAATATAACATTGTTTTATTTTTTTTATTTTTTACTTGTAGTAGCACTGTTATTTCCCAGTCGAAATTATTTTTTTGCCAATCAAGGAGGTATGATAATTATACCTGTTATTGATAACAGTATGGAAATCTATGTTCCATTCGCGACAACAAGGTTAACACGGCGGTGGTGGCGAAGGGATACTTTGTTCTAAATGTTCCAATTTGAGCAACAAAATTATGCGCACCATGGAAGATGATTTCTTAAAACTCGAAACTGAATGTGCAAACCTAAGTTTGGTGATACCATTCACAAAAAGCTTTGCAGAATGAAAATCGTTCCACCCGTTCCAGAGAAAAATCGAAATTAATTTTGCCCCCGATAGTACAGCCATCTATCGAAAAAAATGACTCGGTAAAATGAGGAAATTTCGCCTCAATGAATTATTGTGGTTATGATTGGAATCACTCAGATCTCTTGAAAATCAGAAAACCCCTTGTTGTCCAACCCACATCAGATGAACTGTCTTGTTCAAAAAATCAACTTTTAAGCTCCACCGTACGTTCTTCGTTGAAAATTAACTCCAAAATTCGAACACGGGACAACATCAACAATTGCGCTATATGACAATCAACGGGAGAGGTAATAAATGTTTCTAATACGTCATTTTTAACCATATATCCCGATTAATAAAATGTGAATGGCGCAACTCACAAAAACAGTTTTGGTAAATTGGAATCGTCACGAAAAGTTCTTTTTGCCAGATTTTTTGACGTCCCAAGACGGAAAATGTTTTGGAATCTCCCGATCTTTCCCTCGAAACGGAGGCCGAAGTTACGAGGAAACGCAGTAATATATAAATCAATATCAATTTTTACCAATACTCCTTTCACCAAACGAAACTTCTCCAAATACGTTTTTGACGGCTTGTTCCTTATTCGACGTTTATCCAGTTTCCTGCATAACCTTTATCGCTGCATTGCTTTGAACAGGGTAGGCATATAAAAAGTGACACTCTACCC
>JAEMON010000005.1:14198912-14227723 GCA_030264115.1 Lygus lineolaris
TCCTCCCTTCTCTCTCCACCTAGCTGATCAATCAACTAAACGGAAGCTCACTAATCCATTCTAGAACCTACACCCCTTGAAATAAATTTCAAACTATACAACCATAAAGAATGAAAGATTAACAAAATTAACAAGAATTTACAAAGAGTACCTATGTAGGGGTACTTTCACGAACCCCTAAAAAGCCCTAAATCTCCCCCGCACGCGTTAATCCTCTTTATGTTTTTTAATCAATCAATTGATTAATCCGACCCAATTAAAAAGAGATTATCACGGCGATAAAAAAAAAGGGGGCGGGAAATAACGAACAGCAATTAGCGACGTCCATTTTCCGGAAAGGGGCGTTCGACACCTGACGTTCTCGCAAATTGATAAAAATGTACCTATTGTTTCAACCTCCATAATTCACCTCTTTCACCTTTTCCAACAAGAGGGCGTTGAACTATCTACCCTTTTTCATTTGCAACTTTTTATTCCTCCTTGTATAGTCGAGACGAACCTACTTAATCAACTTTTTCAATAACAAAAATAACGAGGAATTCAATATCTGGAAGCTTAGGTACCGATCAGTTGATTAATTTTTTTTATTGATTCCGTTCACTTACCAATATTCCGTTTCATTTTATTACTTTTTTATCCCTTTGAGATATTCTGGAGTCTTTGTACCAGGAGGGCTTAGTTACCTGCAGGCAATTAATATTATTTTTTGTTAATATTTTTATTAATTGATTTTCCTTCCTCCAGTTTGCGTGCTACGGCTGGTTGCTCTACAAAAATATACAGGGTGTCTACCGATAAAGTGTGCATCCTTCGAGGAGTC
This sequence comes from Lygus lineolaris, assembly GCA_030264115.1. NCBI lineage: Eukaryota > Metazoa > Arthropoda > Insecta > Hemiptera > Miridae > Lygus > Lygus lineolaris. The sequence goes on from JAEMON010000005.1 coordinate 14,199,733, forward strand.
GATTTCATGGATGATAAAGAACAAAAAGAGTCTCGTAGAGTTTCTTTAAACGCCCTTATTTCTTGAATTTTTCAATTTTAAGATTTTGCTTTTTTCTTTCGACCTTACATCATTAAAACCGCCAAAACTCCCTTCATTTACAGCTTGAAATGAAAAATAAATACACCATTGGAAAGTGCGATGAACTTCCTATAAGAAAAGCCTACTAACCATCTTCTTCAGCAGATTTTTAAGGCTCAAAATTCAACTAAGAGTTCAAGTTTCAAGAATTTCCCAAAATTTAACTTTTCTTTTACTCATTGCTTTGCTTCTATGCCAAGACTGTTGAGCTGGCCACTCAAAGGGAAAAACATTCTCGTGATCTCAGCTTTCCAACGGAGTAGTACTAGTTGATTCTGAAGCACTAATTGAGGAAGAAACTATCGTTTGAATCCAAAAAAAAAAAAAAACATGGGTTTTTTCCGAGGAAATTGAGTGTTTTATGGTGTCGACGGCCTGACCATGATTGAAGAGTGAAGTATCGTTTCCAGGTAATTTTTCAGGCTGAATCGAATGGTGACACACCCGATTCATTTCGACTGATAAAGAATTGATTTTTGACATTTTCATGTCTTTGCTGTGGCACATAACCAAAATTATTACATGTCACGTTACGTAACGTGACAGAACACATATCGACCGAGTCGTTCTGTATCGATACAAATGGTTCTAGTATGCAGCCTCCTTGAGAGTCCTTCTTGACAAATCGAGAGGTCCAGATCAGCTGAGTGGCTCCTAAAGCTAATTTCTCTCCCATTAGCCCTACAAAGTTGAAATTCAGTATGCAGCCTCTTGACAAATCGAGAGGTCCAGATCAGCTGAGTGGCTCCTAAAGCAAAGGAGAAAGTTGAAAGGGGAAGAAGGAGGGGGAGTAAGACATGAAAATGTCCCAATGCGTTGCAGACTTGTATGCAAGCGTTTTTCTACTGAAACAATGAAAAAAGCCTGAAATAAAGCCTGTAATGGCTGTGACCTCAATATTGGAAGGCTTGACCTCTGACTGGTACTTACCCTAATGTCTATGCCGAAATTCACTGGTTAAAACAAACTTTTTACCACTTAATTTCAAAAATTTTTACGGAGCAAATTGACCACGTCGTAACAACCATTCCTGTGAATTTTATTCATCATTTCATTTTATGATAGGTTGACACATTTTGTGCCTCATCCCGGGTGCCCCGCTAGTAATATATATAGTGGACCGAGGAACTGAAAGCTGGGTCCATATGAATTTCTGGATACTTCTGTGATTTCTGGTTTTCTGGATACTAGAGTGTCTTTGATTTGGACTGTCAACTGGATAATGGACATGCCAATCGGCCCTGAATGACATGTTCACATTGATATCAGCTTAGCCAATGGAGGCAGATTAACCTGGTTACAAACGGGATTGCTTTTCATAATACATGGGAAGAAGTGTGAAGTCTCGCACCAAATATTTGAGGAAAATACTGAATTTTCGGACATAACAGCACGTACAGCTCATATTTGGGTAAACTTTGTGTTTTTTATTGAACTTTTTCCAAAGAAATATTGCTCACACTTACCTCAATTGTTCACTAGCTCACCAAAATATGGGTTCAATGTGTTGGTAAGTCCAAAAATTCACTATTATCAAGAAATCAATATTTTATCAGTCAAAATCGGGAGTGTCACCATTCGATTCAAATTGAAAAATTACTTACTTGACTCCTCAAGTCATGGTCAGGTCTTCAACACCATAAACCACTCGATTTCCACGAAAACACCACGTTGTTTGCATTCAAACGCCATTTTCTCCATTCATTAGTGCACAAAAATCAAAAAGGACTACTCCGTTGAAAAGCTGAGATCCCCAGAAAGTTTTTTCCTTTTTGAGTGTCTAGCTCAACAGTCTTGGTGTAGAAACAAAACAATGAGTGAAAGAAAAGTCAAATTTTCAAAAATTCTTGAAATTTCAACTTCGAGTTGAATTTTCAGCCTTGAAAATCTACTGATGAAGGAGATTAGGAGGCCTATCTTACAATGAACTTAACGCTCTTTCCCATTTTATATTTGTTTTCTATTTTACACCAGAGAGTTCTGCCTGTTTTAGTGATGTAGGGTCGACAGAAAAAACGAAACACTGATTGTAAACAAAATGTAATTCATTTTGAAGAGTCCCGACCAAATTTCAATCTTAAAAACTTTAACTTTCTAATCGGTATAATTATCAGTGTAAATGATCACTTCTGTAGTCTGAGAGCATACGTATGAGGCTAGGGCTCTGGGAATGGGGAACCTGCATCGTTATTAGCGAATTTTCGAAGAAAATGAAGCTATTGCAATGACTTCAAAATTTTTGTAATGGAAATTTTTGAAAATTTCCTTCATGGAAATCCGTTTCAGACCATTCTAAAACGATTCCTGAAAATTAACATTTTTTATAAGTATATATATTTATATATGTGTCACTCCAGACGATATCTGCCCGTGGGATCGATATAAAAATCCAATAAAATTTTAAAATGTCAATAATTTCAAAAGTAAGGATGAGTTCGTTGGCCAACATTTTTGGAGTACTCCAAGGGGTCAAATTTTGAACATTTAGTTTCAAAAATCGCTAAAAAAAACGGGTTTCCGAGGTTTTTGGTGTGAGACACCATCCTAAACATAGGAACATATGGTACATTCGGAATCAGCGTGAAATTTCCTATAAGAATTACCCAAAAAATCGGTTAAAATTAATCTTCGAAAATTCGCTCACCAACTCATGCTGCATGAATGGAACTTTTTTTATTTTGTAATTTGAAAGATCTTAATGAGGGCTTTCAAAAAGGTGATATGTGAAACGCATCCGCGATTGAAAGTCACGGAAAATGGGTCTTGTAATTTGAACCTAAATGACGTCACGCGCTCCCTCTCAACCCATTGTCTGGGCAAATCGGCCGTAATTTCAAGTTGAAAATTGTCACCAAGGACGTTTTGAAGGGCGCTGAATCAGATTTTGAGGTTCAAAATGCGAAATTCCGATCCATTCACCAAAGTCGCCCTTGACCGAACAAACTCATGTGCCTGCGGAAATCGCCACGGACGTCATGGGCTTATCCTTTAACAATATATTAATACGATTATTGCGTTGCCTATTTGTCTTGGGGTTAGCCAAAACGATCAATATCGCCTGTTGGGTTAGTCCTGATCCTTGTGATTAGCTCTATTATATCGTCACATTAACGACCGTCTTGAGGCTCCACACGAACCACAACTTGTTAAATGTAATTATCAACATCATCATGTGTCCTGATGACTCGAAGGCTTCACTCCTCTTTGAGATAGGTCTTAAATTGTTCCCTATGAATTTTAACACCGTCGGGCCAATGGTAGCGTGTGCGCACGCGCGAAAATTAATTTCCTGAAACAAATATTTATGAATTCCTATAATGGACCGATTTTGCTCAATTTGGGGGGTTGCCTCAAAGACGATTGTCTGTGATTTTCGTCACAATTAGATCAGTAATAAGTACTGCGCATGCGCAATTTTGAAATGTGTTTCATAGCCATAACTCCGGAACTACTCGACCAATTTCTGTGAACATTTCAGAGATTGTACGAGGTAGCCTCTAGACACTGGCCTATTAATTTAATACATTTTTGGAGTCACTGGTTTATTTTCCTTTTCTTCCTTAAGGTACGTTTCGTCGCGACATCGGCGACTTCCTCAGCCATTATTATTTTCTATTGTTGCTTATCAGCTTAGGATTTTGAAAGGCTCCCTCTCCATTGGGTTAGCTGCTTTTGGTACCTGTAGTGTAAATTGGTTGTGGATAGATAGTCCATAAACTGGGGTTGGTATCTCTTTGGTATACGAAAAAAGTTCTTAGAGTATCTAGTATTGATGATTTCGTGTGTGTGGTGTTCATCACTTGGTGATTCCACAGTAAAATAAAATAACTAAAACATATCCTAATTAATTCTTCAGGTTTCACGAGTTGTACATACTCAGGAACATACATAGAGAGCATTTAAAAGCACAATTTTGGAAGTTAAAACAGGTAAAAACTACTTAAATAGGTACACATTTCATTTTTAAAAAAAGTTGAATTTCAGTGTGTAAAATGTGAATTTCCTGAAACTACGATATCTCAGTTCCTGATGGATTGATTTCACTCATACTCGGAGGGTAGTTGGGTGTTGACTCAATACCTATGAATTTCACCACGGTTGGATCAGTGATAGCTACTGCGCAATAGGTATAACTCCGGAACTACTGTACCAATTTTGTTGAAATGTTCACTAACTAAAATGGGTAGTGGGCTCGCTCGTTTTGAAGAATAAATAAATTAATGAAGGGTGCAGGGGAAAAAACCCATCATCTCCAAAAAGCTGATTTCGAGAAAAACGCCATTGAAAGTTTACAAACTGAGAAAGTAATGAACCATGGCCAAAAAATGAAGGAAATAATTTTGCGCACTACTCTAATACTACTAACTAAAATATTGCTGGTAGAAAAAAATTCTTTCTGCATTCAGAAAGGTGCAGGAATAAATAAGTCCAGAAAAACTAGCTGCTCCGGCACTGAAATTGGAATTTCATTATCAAAAATCATCAAATTGGAAGTAAGGATAAATATCTACCACAGAAATGTCAAAAACCCCAATTTATATTTCGGAGCTGAAAAAATGACAATTTATTTGGAGGGAAATGTAGGTAACAGAATAATAAAAACTACGTACAGTTCTGAAAAGAGGACATTTAAACCGCAGTTAAGGTAAAAGCACCAGTGGTGGACAAGTCAAGGAAATCCGGCGGTTCTATGTTTCTCATAATTGTGTCAAACTGACATAAAAAATTCATTCAATTTTTCTCCCTACTTTTCGTCTTCCTGAACAACTGAAAATGACATTATTCAACTCTTATACGAAAGAAACGCACATTTTGGAAAGTACCTTTTTGCTCCAGTAGCGGACACCCAAAATTTTTATTGTTCCTAAGGCGGACACTTGAGGAACCAGTAGAGGACAGACAGTTTTATTCTCACTTTATCCGTGAAAATAATAATGCACGCTCGTTGAAATGTTTACTATCAGTCACTTATGTTACCCAAAAAGCCTTGAACGCAATTTATTTCACAAAACATTTTGGAAAGTTTCTCATAATCACAGTTTTACACTCGCAGGTCCCATCACCTAGAACCACATGTTTTTTGTCACTTTTTGTATACAGTAATTTATCACAGGTGTGCAAAACCTCTAACTAGAGTACAGACGACATTTTAATATAACATGTGTGAATTCTAGTGCTTCAGGAAGAATTTTCATTTCATACTTAGCATAATCATCACTATTTTTCCCTGTCCGCTTCTGGAGAAAGCGGGGTTTTCCAAGCGCCAGTAGTGGACATACAAAAACCTCACATTATAAACAGAAATTTCAGTCAACTCCAACAGAATTATTACCAACAGGATATACAATCAGAATCGTTCCTAAGAAACACAAAAGTGGTTGAAGAAATGTTGAATTTTCCTTAATACTCAACTTTGTTTCCTTGTCATTTTTGTTAAGGATGTTTCACCGAACACGTAAAATCGGGACAGGTGACTTTTGGGGTCTCGTTGAAAGGTTATTGACCACCTCATAATTATTATTCTCCTTTTATCTTGGACACATATAGATAGTACAAGTAAAAAATAACGAAACCACAACCCACGAATGTTCTCAGCCTTGTTTCAGAGGTTATTATGTCAACGTGTCCGCCTTTGGGGCACTGTCAACCACTGGTGCTTTTACCTTATGGGGTTTTTCCACACAAGTTCACGCAATGAAATGGTTTTCCCCAGGTATACCGAAACTTCAACCTGCTTTTAGACGATGATGATGGTGTTTTTCACCGGAAAGGACTTCATATTCGGATGGTACGCCTTGAGATACTACAGATAGCGTTGTTAACTCATTTTCGACCAGAATTGCGATGAGGAGATTTTTCCCTCGTACCCTTCAAATAAATAAACTGATTCTATACGTTACGAAAGTTAGGAAACTATAATACTGCCCACCCAACTTGGCAGACGTTTTTAGTGTTTTTCGAACTAAAGAAAACCCGATATTAAGGTTGATTTTCCTGGCCCATGAAGATTCCTCAATGGCGATACACAGGCTGTGAGGTCTTCTCGTTAGTAGTCGAGACTCAGGAATGGCAGGAACGAGTTCGGTGGTAATGAAAGTAAAAGTCGTTCCCGCTCCCACCAGAAGGCGGAAGGCGTGGTGGCCGACGGTACGCCCGCGAACCACCACCACGTCCTCCGCCATCCTCGGCCCGGGCGCCGTTCCCCCTCTAGCGACGCCTATAAGTACCCCGGAGGTCGCCATAGCGGAGTCACACGTTCCGTTCCGTTCCGTCTCGTCAATCCGGGTGATAATCATGAGGTACAGCTCGGCTTTTCTCGTGGTCCTGTGCGCCGGCGCCGCCCTCGCCGCCTCCACCGAAGGGAAGGACAAGTGCAAGGAGGGGAAGGACCCCCTCGCCTGCCTCAAGTACAAAGCTTTAGACCTCATGAGAGAAGCAGTTCACAAAGACTCGATCGAAGTAAGTTAATACACTTCATCTCGGGGGAAATCCCAGTAAATTATTACACAACCATTTATCATTTCAGCGAATATCACAATCACTATTCATTGCAAGCTAAAATCAATGAATCTGAAAATTTCGAAGAAAATAAATTGCAGTGGATTCAAAATTTGTTCTATGGAAATTCCTAAATATTTTCTTCATGGGAATCGCTTTTTGACCATTTTTAATCGATTCCTCAACTTTATCAATTTTTCATACGTTACTTGAATATAAGTTATTCATGTTTAAATATTGGTTGAGGAGTTATTTAACAAAAGAACATGCGTATTTATGTTGTTTATGGGTAGCCATTATGGGTATAATTTATGTCTTTCCATCCCGCAGTATCCATCCCAATCTCAACCTTCACTCAACACTATCTACCTACTTGCAAATTTATCATTTTTACATTAAAATGAACCTTATTCTACTACTACATCACCCCTTCTGCAGAGCACACGAGCTACCCCTATACCCAAGGTATTCACATATTTAGTGTTATGGCAACGGCAATAAGGCGTACAAGCCCGTCAAGCTGACTGAATCCCTGAAGAGGCATCAAAAAAGTGTTGCGAAACATGTCGGATCAAATAGAAATAAATTTACAAACCGGAAGCAAGTCGAGAATCCTTCCACCTTCAACCCACAAATTATACTTTTTTCTCTTTGTAGGTATAATAACGTGTCTATCTGGACAATAGGATCAATATTGAATGAAAAAAAAAAAACGAAAAAATTCAACAATTCGATAATATCAAAAGAAAGAATGAGTTCGTCATAATTTCAGGACCTAATTTCATGAGACAGATTTCGAAAATTTACGGCAAAAATAATGAAGAAAAAAACTGGTACTTAAAGGTTCTTTTTCAAACTTCCATCTTAAACTTTTAAAGTAAGGTTTATTCGCGGGAAAAATTTCCTTTTTGAACAACCCATCAAATACGACATTTTCTTAGTTCAAAAACCGATGAAATTTGCTCATTACTTGAACTCATGCTGAATGACTGAACGTTTTGCGGTATTCTGAACGGAATCCTGAAGTTTTAGAGACAGATTCCATAATTTGCTTGAAAATTGGTTGATCGTTAGATTATTACACTCAGGTATTTGGACTGATTTCTTGTGGTTATTGAGGTGCGGACATTCGATAAAAACTAGCGTATACCAACATTTCGTACCTCATTAGTACACTTTTAGAGTACTGACTTACAAAACAAAACTATAATCAACACCTAAACTACCAAGTCAATTTGTTTTCAAAAGCAGCTCAAAGTGTTAATCAACGAATGAACCAATCAAATCATTTTTATTTTTAACTGCCAGGCATGGCAATACAATCTTCAGGTCTCCTAGAACTAACTAATTAAACAGAATACTTATCAAAACAGTCAAAAACATTCCTTTAAAACTAACTGAACAGAAATCAACAAAAATCAGGTACACAAGTACAAGATCAAGGAGTAGTTTGTTCTTCTTGGAGAAATGCTTGAATGAAAGTTCCTGAATGCAAACGGGCAGATGGTTCAAAAGGATGTGGCAGTTGAAGGATGAGGTGAGGCCGAAGGATGTTGTTGACAGGTCATCTTTCTTCCTTGTATTATAGGAAGAGGGCATGACAACGATGCTCTTTTTATGGAGGATAAACACATCTTCGGCAAGGCATGAATATTATTCATCAACAGCACGCCGTAAGATGATCTGCTTCCCATACAGGGGAAGTCCGAAGAACATCATGGAAGCCGATCTGGACAGCCGGGTTGCAATGAAGTTGCATTATGCACTTTTAGGCACGACCATCTCCATGTTCTTATTCCGGGACAAACGATAACCTACCATTAGTCCAAGGAAATCAACGAACTGATGGAGGCGGAGGCTTAGGTCGAAATCCAGCAGTACTTCCCTTATTGAGCTCGAAGGAGTTCACTGAGCACCATTTTTCTGGCTCTTCTGGGCAGCAATCCATTCTGCGTAGATCACAGTTCTTTTGTGGTCAATTCCTTGGTGATTTCCTCATCACTGAGTAAAAATCAGGAAAAAAAACTAGGAATGATTTCGGGGCGCTCACAAATCTGATATCCGTGTTTATCAGAAATGATCGCAAATCAGCTGAGCGATTCACATGAAACCGATTTGCAAAAATTCACAATCGTATTGTTGTTTTCCTAATTCTTTAAAACTTTAAAAACTTATTGAAAGCCGTACCTACTGAAATTTTCGAGCTAAAGGCATTTTGAAAACTTCATCCCCAATTTTTTATTTACCAGAGTGATCTCAGCCGTCTGTGCACAACTAAAAACCGAACGCAAAGTTACAAACTTTTAACTAGTTTGGCCAACGTGAATGGTGGATTCCACGAACTTTGGGGCTCATCAAAAATGAGTTTCAATTCTTTCTGATCTATTGAAAGGTACCTACCTAAATAATCGAAAATAATAAACCCAAATTTATTTTTGACATGGTTATGTCTTTTACGAGGCTGAGTCGAAAATTGAACTCTCGCAGATCTGCTGAGTCGGAACTTGAGCTCAGAGATCAGCTGAAATTGAGCTCCAAGTTCAGCTGAGTGGTAAATTGAGCTTACAGATCAGCTGAGTAGCTCCAAGATCAGCTGAGTCGAAAATTGAGCTCTGAGATCAGCTGAGTAAGAAAATGAGCCCACAGATCAGCTGTATAGCTCCCAGATCAGCCGAGCCGAAAATTGAGATCCGAGATCAACTGTGCACCATGGATATATCTTAACTGGAGAGGGTGGGAGGGGTCAATCAAAAATTGTTGTCCCATTTCTTTAACTATGAAAAATGTCACGCGATAATCATTGGTTGATTATAATGGAAGAGACATATCCATGATCGTTGGTTTCTCCCAAGTAAGGGAAATAATGATTTCTGATTTAGTTAGATGCTGGAAAATCGTGTTCTACGCTAATAATCGTTGTTTACAGCCTTAAAATCACCTATGATGATGAATAAATAATTGTTTTGAAGATTTCATCCGAATCCGGCTAAGCAAGAGATCGCTTTATCTTCCTGAAAAATGATGAAAGCAGTGACTCACAAATGGGTCATTGGATCGAAAAGGACCGTATAGGTATATTTTATATAGATAAGTCAAAAGACAGTGACCTCAAGGCAAGAGAACGGATGAGGAGCACAGACTAACAGAGACAACTCGATAGGTCTGTTCAAGCTATTCCACTATTTTATCTGAGGAGAACCCTCTGCTTGCACTATACTATAGTTGATAATATTATTATCAACAACAGTGTGCGTAGATAGAATATTCGAATAGTTGGAACAGACCTATGGGCGGAGAGGAATAGAGACAACTTAAAATAAGGAGCACAGAGTAACAGAGACAACTTGAGATGGGGAAGCTCATTTTTTTCCATAATTGTTTACTCATTGCAATCAGTATATATGATCTAGTACTATTTCCATAACAACCTTGACCTTGGGGTTTTTGTTGAAGCCAAACTTGGCCGTACCTATAACATTTATTCATGTTATGTGTCAATCAAGATAAACATGAGTATGTGTGTACGATCGTATCAACCTGTATTGTACCAATAAAAGTCTATTGAAAACAAACGAGAAAATCTTGGATCAGAGTTTCATGGAAAACCTGAAACATTATACTTTTATTATTATACTTTTTTACTTTTATTATACTATTATACTTTTTTGTGTATCTTGATAGCCTTATATAAAGCCACTTATTGTTTCCTCTCTTGATCAATTCATTGGTGGGAATCATTGTGATTTTGGTTGATCGGTTGATGTAGGTCATGGAGGGAGTGAAGCTGGTGAAGACGAAAGAAGGGCGGCGCGGGGCTGAGAGGAGCATCAGCGAGGGTGCGGAAGACCTTTTCGACACCCACGACCTCGAGGTGGACGTCGCCGGCGCCAAAGTCACCGTCACCCCCTCGGACGACGAGGGCAAGGTCAGCCTCACCTTCGACACCGGCGCCCAAGTTGAAGGAAAAGGTACGTCTGGAGTGGAGAGACTAGAATCTTAGGGAGGGGTTTTCAGACGGTCATCGAGTATCGTGAAGACCTTGAGATGGTCTTCAAGGATTCTTCAAGTCGAATCCGTGTTCCGAATTTCGAGGAGACCATCTCCAAGGTCTCCTTGAAACTCGAGGCCAGTCTAATCCCGCCCCTAGTCTCTGAAGTCAAGAGTATACTAAGAGAGACTATTAAGATTTTAGTATCTGGAGTCGAAAGAACTATAGGATTACAACTATCAGACTTGAGGTGGAAGTTCTAGTTTACTGCGATAGATGTCACTATAGTACACTGAATCTCCTAAAACTTAGTCTGAGTCTACTAAAACTCCAATATTCACCATTTAGCGAATTTTTGACCGTAAGTGAACTAAAATTGCAATGATTCTACCATATTAGAAGAGAAATTCGTAATAGAAAATGTTCATTATGTAAATCCATTCTATGGTTTTCCAAATACCTACTCTAAATTTAAGTGAAATAAAAACATAAATGTGTTAAGACCATAGTACGACCCGGTACGACAAATGCAAACAAATGAAAATGAAAGAAGAAAAAAACTATTTCTGAAAAGCGTTGAGATCATTGTACCTGCCCTGAAAATTTGTTCATTACCCCCAAAACCAGTCAAATTAATCTTCTGGCTGAATTATTATTTGTATATTATGTAAGGGGAAAAATCACCAAGTAACAACACACAAATAATGCATGAAGACCTGCCTACCACCTGCCTACACAAGAAAGAACTCTCTCACTGACATACCTATTTTATGTTACGACGGACCTGAAGAGTTCTATGAAGGGAATTCAGGAGTTCAAAACACTTGCTCTTGTATTATTCTTCATACTAGCAGGTAATATGTTGTACAAGTAGGTAATCAGTCGGAATCTATACCACGATAGAATCGACGGGATCGGAAATGTGACGAAATCCCGCTATCCCTATCCTCATCAAAAATTAACTTCCCCTCCAGCTCAATGTTTAGAACTTTTCAAGGTCTCACATTTCTAGGCCTAAAGTTTCATGCAGTGTATGTAGATCATGCATGAGATAGAAACTCCCCGGGGGTAAATATTTAAGTCATGAATAAATTATTTGCAAACAAAAATAAAATATTCCTAAAAATCTTCCCGAATTCCCCCACATTGTAGCAGCCTCAACTAATCATATCTATAACTTTATAAGAACAAACATCACTCAGTTTTTCACCGATTACGGACAGATGGATCAGGCTGAACATACTCTCACAACTATCGAAACCGTATAATATATTAACGTACCATCTGTGTAAATGAAGCTTCTGAAGTCAATATGGTTGCTCAGCCAACTAGAATACTTATGTAAGGTCAATCGAGTAAACGTAAACGAGGAGAAATTTACCGAACGTTTGGCTAATGGGTTTTCCTATTGTACTGCTTGAATCAAACTCACTGATTAGTTTCAGAGATATTTGGACGAATTGTCGGGATTCAGTCGATAGCGTATATTATGCATTGTAGTCATAACCTTTATAGAAACTACTCAGTTTACATTTACCCGTTCGGTTCAATCGAAGATCCTTACCAACTAGACTAGGTATCTTAATATTGAAATCGCAGTCAATACCCGTCGAATGGGACCATAAAGAATCCAATAAAGCAATCATAGTAAGGGTAATCTACACAGAAGAATAACTAACCGTTGTGTAATTATTTGCTCAGTTTTTCCATCTCAAAAACGAGTGACCCTCCACGGTAATGCGGCATTTTCATCATTCATTTCACTTCCAATTACTCATTCATCAATTTAAGCTCTCCTATGGAAATTATTTCTGTTTTCATAATTTTCCCCGTCCAGAAAATTTGCCCGTCCAAATCTAATTCACTTCTCTCCAGCCGGCAGTAACTTCTGTATCAAATTTTGATTAGAGTTCCAACTCGAAAGTGGTTGCCGACTCCCGTTTTTGATGGCTCTTTTTTTCCTCTCTCGGAAAATTGTTTCTCGAATATATTTTCCATTTCGCTTCTCACTTGAAATACTGGCAGAAAAACAATGTGAAGTCGTCGAATCTTCTCGAAGCTGCCGTGAATTTTAAATACCTCTCTATCAAGTTTTATCAGGGTTTCCTTCGTGAGAAATGCTGAATCTGTTACGCCATAAAACTTGATGATTCAGTCATTATTGACAATGACTATATTTAAAAAAGTACGTTTGTTCTGATGATTTCGTCCTGGAAAAGAACTGAGACTTCTATAATGTGAAAATTACAAGGAAACTGAGTATAACATAGTAATTGTGCTTGTAGATAGAGAATCAATATAGGAGCTGTGGAGGATGATTGCCGATGTTTTTCCAATATTAGGTCCGAGCCATGATATCGAAATAATTCAATTCATTTATTGAATTCCATTACATAATTGGCCTGCAGCTTTAGGCCGATGTTCCCCCATTCTTGCTGAGGGCTTTCACACCGTTTTTTGCGGTAGCATTCATGTTTATGACCACTTCCTCGAAATCGTCAGAAAGGCAACTGTGAATCTTATGTGCCATGCCACTCCCCAGGAAGCCCTATTAACCAGAAAGTCGCTTGTGGCAGTGTCCAACTTGATAGTTCGTCGTACGATTTGCAAACTTCAAAGTTCCTCTTATGCAGTTTTTAATAGATTAGAACGATAAAAACATTCTATGAGCGTATTATAATTATTCATGATTAAGGAAGTGCCCCTGCCTCCTTTATCAGGCATTTATGACGTCCAATCGCTCAATCCGACCAATAAGAAATTTACTCGTGTGAAATTATAACTTTCTTCCATAATTATTATTGCTGAAATTTCATGCTTTTGAATTAACAGGGAGGAAGAGCAAGCTGAGGAAGATGTTGGTTCCCATCATGGTGTTCGTTTTACTCAAGGCGATGACTTTGATCCCTCTCGCCCTGGGAGTCCTTGGTCTCAAGGCCTGGAACGCTCTTCAGCTCAGCTTCTTCAGTTTCGTCACTTCACTCGCTCTCGCTATCTTCAACCTCTGCAAGAAGGTATTACCACTGATGGCACACAAAGCTGTACCACTAAAATTCTATAGCTTTTAAACGTTTGCCTCTTTACCTTAAGAGAATAAGACGCAGACCATTAACTCAAAGAGATATTGAAAAATAGGACTAAATAACTCCTGGTCATTATTTTCAAGACCACAGTCGAATTAGATCGAAAGTTCTTTCTCTGAGATGCCATTTCTTCCATGGTCGCATGTGCATTGTTACCAAACCATTGTCAACCAATACTTATTTTACCTTCCGGAGCTCATCTTGTCCAATCATAGTATAAAGTACGACAAATTTTTGACCTTGAATGCTCACTGCAGATTGTCTGTACTACATTTGGGAATTCAGTACCGTGTAATTTCAGGTTTTATGGAAATTCTAGGTTGCCTCGGACCAGACCGTGCCAGTTGCCCATGCCATCGCCGAACCTTACCATTATGCTGCCAGAAACCTCATCCTTCCCCAAGCTGAAGACGCCCAGGAGCTGGCCTACAGCGCCTACGAGCAGCAACTAAACGACCAATGACCTACTACAGGATAACTGATCCACAGAACTAGTTCGATCGAAACGGAACAAGCTCCTAAACGGTTCAAATTACCAAGCCCTCGCGGAAGAGTCGGTTTCACTCCGAGGGCAGTATTATTAGTCATAACGTCTAAGTCCACCGAGTCGAAAGAGATAATAATTTATTGACTTTTGTAATGTAAATTATATGTTTTATTTTTTGCAATGTAAATAAAAAACGCAACGTGATTCTTGAAATTTGGATATGTCTATTTATAATAAAATTATAACCCCATAAAAAAATCCTGAATGGGTCGTAACATTTGAGTTTTTCCAACGAATTATTTATAACGGGTAATGATTTATGTGTTTTAGATTGAGTACGAAATAAAAACAAAACTAAACTTTTTGTACAAGATCTATCAATGAAACCCACCTAAATTTTGAGTGAGGTTTCCAAGAATGCGCTACATCAGAAATGAGTAACGAATATTACCTTATTATGACGCAATATGTGCGGGTAGTAAGAGGCTAGGTTGTCAGTTATTTCAAGTCATTTATCATAATTGAACCACTGAAAAATAAGTCGGATCCATACCAATGTTCATTGGGTAGGTACGTAGTAGGGATCTTCCGTATATTCCTGTTACTGAATGAATGAGCAAGTGGATTCACTTCTTGAAATGGATCGTCATCGCTCAACCACCTGACCAGTTGCTAAGTAGCAGTTCCTCTTGTGGTATCGACATGTGACGTCAGCCCGAGATTACGACCGATTCAGCCTGCATAAACACTAAAGCCTAGTCACAATCAATATCGCAATCAAACATTAAAAAAGTCTATAGTAGCATGTATCTATGATTTTTTCATTATTTTTCAAGGACTCCAACGGGTAGTGTCCACCCAAGTTTGCAACCCTGTGCAAACTTCGTAGTGCGAAAAACCGCGACTGTTTGCACTATTTTCAGTATTTTCAGAAGAAAGACATGGGGGAAGCGGTCCCCCGGAAAATTTTACTGTTCCTTTTTTTTAAATAGATAAAAGTTGCTATCATTTGAGCCCAATTTGAGCCCTGTAAGTCCAATGGTTGAAGAGCTACATGTATTAAAACATTGGCATTTTTTTTTTCAAAAAATTTTCGACATTTTCAAAGTCAAATACCGGCAAAACCAATAGTTCTAGAGAAAAGGTAATGGACGAGGAATTTGTAGATAATTTGAGACCATAACTGAGCCTTTAGGTATCGCTGTTTTCTCAAAAACCTACAAAAATAAGGAAAACGGGAAAATCGTATTTGGGGCAAATTTATGAGAAATGGTTTCTGACGCTACTAATATCAGTTCCTCACCCAAAAATTACCTATAATGAATACCCACTACCAAGAAAATCACTTGAAGAAAAACCTGTACCAATACCTACGAGTGAACAATAAATGTGAGTACCTGTTCTTATAATGTCCTCTCTCGTTTTATAAACTGTGGGAAACATCAAATTAAATTAAGAATTTCTTCCGCAATTCCTTTCACGATTTTTCTTTATACTATTACTATGGAATTCATTGGGAATCATCTGAAGACCAGCTCATAACTGTTCTCCAAGGAACGCAAATACTCTTGCTCAAGTAACGAAACATACATATTACCCATTCAACTGAAACAAGGCTTCAAAGTCAAGAAAAGCAAGATGAACTAGCTAGGTAATACGCAGTACTTGTACCTGATTCTCCTAACCCATTTGTGATGGACTTGATTATTGCCCCAGAAGAAGAAAAACTGTTACTAAAATTGAACTGAGCTGTAAGATTGACCATCTTTGAACCCTCAAGTATTCCAGAACCTTGGATGTGTATTTAGTAGGTAGCACACTGTTCACACGTTGAGCTACTTTCCAAGGTGAAGTACTTATCACAAGTGGATAATATATTATGGAGAATTAGTGCCTGAGAAGATGTAATAGTATTTGCATTTGGAAGCTTCCACCGCCTTCTAGTTAGTAAAGGCCTAATTGGCTCATTATTTTACTTCTAGAAAGTTTAATAGCCTCCCGATAACTGTATAATTCAGCTCGTTAAGGGAAGAGGTAACTAACAGCCTCAAAGAATAAAAAGCAAGAAAAGAGCCTCTGGGCTAGGTGTTGGGCGGTAACCGTCTACCAGTTCGAAATTGATGAAAGTGTTGATGACGAGGTGGAAAACTTCAACACCTATTCGAACAAATCAGAGACAAGACCAACCTGTAACTAAAACAGGGGAGAAACCCCCTGCTATAGTGAATACCTACCTATGGCAAATAATGAATACCTACATCGAACGATGAAAAGTATACTTAAAACAAGGGATGGAATGGAGGCACCCAATAATTTTTATTTCCTAAAATGATAGACGCCTTTGAGTACTGAAGCATGAGAAAGTAGTTGTGTGTCTTCTAAATTCAAAGTTTCGGTTTACCTGTGAGATCGTTCGGTTTACCCTACCAGTGAGATCACGAGGCATTTGGCGTAATACCTATATGTTGAAATACATTAGGACATAAACCCATGAAAATGTTCTGAATTGGATCACAATCGTTAAGCTCGCGCAAATGAATCCGAAGCAAGTTTCAATATTCACAGAAGGTACGTTCCGGTAGAGAATGAACATTTCATACTCTTTTTTAAAGAAAGCTTTTTATGGTTCAATTTATTTCGATGGGAGGTATGTAGATTCAATGTGCTTTCTATTTCTTCTGTGCTTTTGTAATTTATTATTTTTTTCTATGTTTATATGCATGAATATATATAAAATTTCTTCATTTATATCTAGAACGTTTTTATTGAATTAGGGTATCAGAATTTATGCAATGAGGAACTTGCATGGTTACATTTTATTTTTTGATTTGGAATATCTTAGTGAGGGCTTTCCAAAATGGTGATATATGGGGGGTATCGGACCGTTGAAACCTATCGAAAGTTGGTAATGCAATTTTAACCTGACTGGCGTCACTGAACCCCCGCCTGCCTGAGCGGGTCCCTCAGCTCCCATCTTTAGCGGAACCTAAATGATTTACCCCCCCCCCCCCCCCCCCCCCCCCCCCCCCCCCTTCAACCCGATTTTTGGTCAAACCAGTCGTAATATCAAGCTTGCAACACGCATAACTTCCACAATTTCCATCCGATTCTGATGAAATTTGTAGGGATTACGCGGGTTATGCCCTAGATGGTCCTATGACATTCATGCATGCGCATGCGTAATCTTAAATCATGTTATGGATATATTGATGGATATATCATGTTATTTGCCACACCCAACTTGGCAGACGTTTTAGCAAATTTTTGAAAAAAATTAAGCTATTGCAATGGCTTCAAAATTTTTGTAATGCAAATTTTTGAAAATTTTCTTCATGGAAATCCGTTTCAGACCATTCTAAAACGGTACCTGCAATTTAACACTTTTTATATGTGTATATATTTATAAATGAGTCATTCCAGACGATTATCTGCCCGAGGAATGGAGCTAAAAATCTGAAAAAAATTCAAAATGTCAATAATATCGGAAGAAAGGTCAAGTTCGTCGGCCAGACTTTTTGGAGTACTCCAAGGGTTCAAATTTTGAAAATTTAGAGTAAAAAATCGCTAAAAAACGCGTTTTTTGAGGTTTTCGGTGTGAATTACCATCTTAAACATAGGAACATAACGGTATATTTGGAATCAGCGTAAAATTTCCTATAAGATTCACCCACCAAATCGGTTATAATCATTCTTCGGAAATTCGCTCATCAACTCATTCTTCTTCTCCTTCTTCTATAGACTTCTAGACTTCTTGTATTACACCAAGTTTACAACTTATTATTAATTCATTGTAGGCCTAATTTACTACTCTTACTTACAAAACTATGATACAGAACTTGTTTTATATGCATTTGATAAACTTTTGAATGTTCATTATGTTACATCACGTTCACTCAGCCAATTCATGAGGTTTCTTTCTTCTCAATCTTCGTAGCAGGTCGTCTATCTTCTGGCAACTGGTCAGCTTCTCCGTTGATCATGACCTCTAAGTCGCTTTAGATGAGCGATGGCAATTTTAGGTGTCATCGACAGTTTCCACATCAAGATCGCGGTGGAGTATGTCATTGCGGATGTACCAAGGTGCATTGACTATGCTCCTGAGCACCCTGTTTTGAAATCTTAGAATGGTATCGTTATTGCTCTGTGCAGCCGCGCTCCATAAGTCCATTCAGGCTTGAGGACTTGCTTGTAATGTGTTTTGCACAGAAAACTTTGATACATTTTTGTTGGTTTGAGTACCAACTCTGTTTTTTCTTCCTGACGTGTGCGGAATCCCCTAGATATTTCGCCTCATTGGCGTAGGGAATAATATTGCCGTTGAGGTACCTGGCATGTAGTCGATTTTGAGAACTCGACATGCACCGACTTTGGCTCAATCATTTTTATTCTCCACTTAGCTGTCAATTCTTACGATCAATTGATAAAATCAGAATGGCTCAACTCAGAGAAAACGTTGTAGCGCAGCACAAACAGTTCTTTTCTCCAGATTCGGTCTTCAACGTCAACAAACGTCTTCAACCGAACCAAGTCTCTAAGGAATGTCGATATCACGATAAAGGAAGTGGCTATACGGCAACTACTATTATAGCTCACAACCTGGGCCAGGTATATACCCATCATTTTGCGAAAAACCCCATGGAAATCGGTGCAGCCGTTCGAGCCACAAACCGTCAGACATACAAACTAAGCAATTTTTAATTTCAAGTTTTAATGATTGATTCTCGGAGGATGGAGCAGTGGAGAGGACTGAAAATGAGCAAGATTTGAACAACCCGAAAAATAAACCAAGCCTTACACCTGAAAACAACCCCCCAGGTCAAAAATTAACGAACCCCTGATATTCCGTCAGAATAAATATATCATACAAACTAATCAATTTCCCCTCCTAGTACGGAAAGTTATAGAAGTCTTGCTCCATTAAAACAAACTTCACCTTTAGAGAGATACACAAATAATAATAGAACGCCCGAACCAGTGATTGCTAAACTTCTGTCGTCACTAGTGATACGTATCACTTGAGAATGAATTATTATAGGAAGTATGATTATGATATACCTACATCGAAGATATACCACACCCACTCGGCAGACGATTTTTCATAAACACTTCATTATACTTTGGCTGGTTGCTTCCCCACTATATATAACTAGGTATACGGCAAAATTATACGGAATGATAATCCGATTTTCAGAGATAGGGCCACATATTAATTTCATCACCGTGGGACAAATGGTAGCAAGTTTGCATGTATGCAAACGTTAATTTCCTGAAAAAACCTTTTCTGGTTCATCGGCAGAACTCTGGAATTATTCTAAAAATTTCAGTGAAATTTTCTCTGATTCTCTATAGGTACGTGAATATTACAAAAGTGAGGTGGCCCATCCAAACCGGCAGACTTTCCACCTATCATTTAATAAGGATTAACGGGACGGTTTTTATTTTTTTCGCGACATGAAAAAGCGTTACGGAGAAAATATCTGATGATTTTCACGTACAACCAACCGTTGCTAGGGAAATATAACTTCCTCATTTCCCTTCCCATAAAAATCGTTGACCACTCGTTGGGAAGCTCTGAATTTATTACGCATATCAGCCTACCAATTTCCCTCTCCATTCACATCCTTCAGAGGTCTACTCGTACGTAGGTAAACAAATAAAGTTGGTTCGAGTTAATTAAATGATCTGACTGTAGGACTGTAGGCCTACCGTCTTTTTTTTTTAATTATTATCAATAATGAACCTTTGGAATCGAGCACGAAAAAAAATTGTTTAACCCCCCCTTACAATTCGAGGTTTTACGTTTCAAGACACGTAGAATACAACAATCGAATTTGAAAAAAATCCGTCCGTCCGCCGTACGCTGTAGCATAGTCCAAAATTAATGACATTTAGTATACCGGCCCCATTCGGAGTCTAGTCGTGCCGCGAAGCTTGGCGTTACCGTCAGTTTTCCCTAAGGATTAGAAAATAGGGTATGAAATTTTCAAAACGCCCTAGCTCGCAAATTTCAAATAAGAAGGTAGGGAGCGAATGGTTGGTCCTAAAACGCTCCGCAAGGTCTCATTCGACGCTAAAAATTGTGTTCTGTTTTAAATCGATGGAAAAAATATACCTTCCTATTTGAAATTTTCGAGCTAGGGCGTTTTGAAAATTACATCCCCTATTTTCTAACCCTTAGAGAAGACTGACGGTAACGCCAAGCTTCGAGGCAAAACTAGACCCCAAACGGGGACCAAATTTCATTAATTTTGACCATGGTAACTAAGGAAAGTGCCGCGGACGGAAGACGGACGGATTTTTTTTAATTCGATTTGTGGATTCTACGTATCTTGAAACGTAAAACCTGAAATTTTGAGGTGCGGTTAATTTTTTTTTTTTTTTCTTTTTCGTGCTCGATTCCAAAGGTTCATTATTGAAAATAATAAACCAAAAAAATCCGTCCGTCCGCCGTACGCTGCACCATGGACCAAAATCAATGAAATTTGGTATATCGGCCCCATTCGGGGTCTAGTTGAGCCGCGTAGCTTGGCGTTACCGTTAGTCGTTACCGTTACCGCGTTTACCGTTAAGGGGTAGAAAATAAGGGATGAAATTTTCAAAACGCCCTAGCTCGAAAATTCCAAATAGGAATTTACATAATCGATGGAATAAAGATATTATACTTATTCCATCAATTTAAAATAGAACACAATTTTTAGCGTCGAATGAGACCTTGCGGAGCGTTTTAGGACCAACCGTTCGCTCCCTTTAAGGACTTGAGGGTAGAACGAAAAAAAGAGCAGAAACTCAAGTGTGAATCGCAATTCTTCCTGAGTAGCCAAAATCTCCGTTCAAATATCAGCTATGTTCAAATGCAACTTTCTTTCGACTCCACCAAACCAAGTTTGTTGTTTAGTTTCAGAAGCTTTCATAGTTACTGAATTTCATTAAGAATGAATGATACAACTCTCCGATAATAATAATTACAAGAATTTACCTACTCCATATCACCAAGAGATGATTGTGAACCTTGCGGTAGCTGGGTATTTCATGTCAATAGGATCTATACAGAAAATAATAAACCGTTGTGTAATCATTTGCAGCGTGTTTTAGTAGGTAGGTATATTATCCTAATGCTCCTTCTTTTATTAATACCATTCTAAACTGCTTTGGAGATCGTTATACCTATAACAAGTATTAAACTGGTTGTTAACCAAACGGTTCAGCAGAGAAATAATATTGAATATTGTCTTCAGTCAGATGATTTGAGCTAAAGAAATTAGGGCTTCGACTGGTTGGAATCGAGGACATACAAAGAAACGGACCTGCCAAACAAAGAACGGTGAATGCTGAATAAGATACCTATTGAGAGTCTGAACGACCATTGATGGGATTTGGTTGGTTATGAGTGATGGTATCTGGGGTGGACAGTGCATGGTAGTTCAGAATTCCGTTTATATCGATTAATATGATCAAGTGGCATCGTCGATCATTCTGTATTCAGCGAGTATACGATATCCTCCTGCCTCGAAGCGCAACCTGGATTTTCCATAAGCTATTCAGCGCAGGCGACGCCTCTTCCTCACCATCACTTTCTTCGGACCTTTGGAATTCGGCCCGGACGATCCAAAGATAGAAAACAAAAGATGTTCCATCAATATGAACAGCTCACCTCAATGGAAAGTGACCGGTCCTTCACGTCCTTCCCTTGGCCAGGACTTGGGGCTAACATTCTCATTTGGGAGTGCGAAGCATCTGATTACGGTTTTGGCAAGGGGCCATGTTTCAACCGTACCTGCAACTAAGCTACCCCAGTCACGGTGGCTTTTCTGGGACTTTCTATCTTAGCAAGAGTTTGTTTCGCCTCCCCGGTCCCGTCTTAGTTACTACGCCTCAAACTCTATTTAACTTTGCACAACGGAACACATAAATACTTCGCCCATCCTTCTCCACTCCTAGCCGTTTTCACGGTGTTTTCTTCATGGAAAATAAGTTGAAAACTTGGAAACTCCGACACAAGCGAGCGGAAAAGTTTGAGAGGCGTTCTCAATTTGACCCGGCACTGCGTTTTTATAGAACGCCGGATCTAATCAGGTCTAGTGAGCATTTTGTGTGTGAACTGTTAACAAGGTACAGCAAACATGCAATCGGAAATTCAAGAGATCTTCAATAAGCAGGTACTCCTCTGTATATCATAGATTGATATTTCAACACATAGATACAGCGATAAAGGGGGCAAGGGACGGAGCCCAAAATTTCCTCAAAAATGCCTAAATCTCGGCTACTGAAAGAGTTTATAGGAACTCTTACTACAACATTATTACCACCTATGCAGGACCATTACGTTTAAGAAAGGGATAATCTCCCCCTCTCCTAACCATTTTAGCGTTAAAGAGTTTTTCCCATTTTTCTCAGCTAATTTCCGAATGATTTTGATGTGATTGGCGGCATTCTTAATAGTTTAACATTCTCTAGGGGGATGAGGTGCCGTTATGCCTTTTAAAAAGGACGTGTTAAATTAAAAATTACAAAACTGAAATTATATAAAGCGATCCCCCTAGAGATTTGAATATCAAGAAGAATGCCGCAAACCGCATAATTTATCGCCCCTAAATCGGACACCTCGGATTCTCCCCCCTTGCACATGCTCACACGCTATTAGTAGTCCGAGGGCGGTGCACTTGATGAGGGACGTCCAGGGGATAACTCGCATAACCCCAGATGACTTCATCAAAATAGGCCCTACCATAATTTCGTATACTTTGCCTAGGAATTGACCACAGAGAGAGAGAGAGAGAGAGAGAGAGAGACAGAGAGAGAGAGAGACCGACAGACCGGAACCAAATTTGTTCAGAAAGCTTTGAAACACAAAAGCAATTGGAAATTTTGATTTTGGAGGAGAACTTTTTCAAACAAATTTTGCACTAATAAAAAGCTTCCTACCTTCGGTTGTGAGGAAGCAAAATATGGACACGATTGTGAAATACTTGTTCAAGTTAATGAATATGGGGAAGCTATGAGCCACACTCATTTGGCAGATTTTTTAAATCAAATTATTATTCCTACCTACTAATGGTACTCAATAGGTAATATTATCTATTATGGTTTCCTTGTTTATTTAATCACGTGCAGTTCCCAATAAGAGTCTAGAATGTGCATATTTTGTCGAAGAAAAAATAGGTAAGGTTTTTCTTTCATGTCACTCCTATTTTCCCAACAATCTAATGCTGTTCTAGGACTTCAAGCTTTTTGTTAACTGAAAACGACCTACCAAAAATAACATTTAGTTACCAATCTAAAATATTACTCTCATCAAGAAAAAAATTAAATATCCCCACCATGATTGAGAAACCTCCCCCGTCAAAACTATGCTTGAATTCCGGCATTACCAATACATTCATCGTGAATCCCAACTGTATGATTGAACTGTATGATTGAACAAAAGAATTTTGTTTAGAAGCTCAAACTAAACTCAATAGGGATGTCGGGAGCTCCTTGATGGAACGGAATTATAGATCGGATAAGTCCAACTAGGGCGGGTTAGAGGGAGTCAGGGCGACACGATTACCTTCCAGAGAAGCACTTTGTAACACGAGGATCAAAAGGTCCATATTAACGACTCTCAGTTTGGAGGGATTTAGTGGCATAAGTTAACAAGATGGGGTCGATCCTGGGACTTCAAGGGGCTCGAAAATTCTCCGTGTACCTAACGATGATTGAGTCACTCTGCACGTGCTCGTGTGAATAATCGAATCTCATCCACGAGTGGTACCCTTTGACAAAATTATATCAAATTTAGAAATTGAACCTTATTCATTCCGGAATAAGATTAAGGTCAACTCAAACTTCTCGTCTTTATAGGCTCTTAAAATTCAACATTTATTTACGGTGGTGGTGTTCAACAATAGAGCACATAATATGTACCGATGGGATACGGACGTGTTTCGGTTAACAAATTCGTTTGAAGGATTAATTTTTAATCGTAATCCTAAACTTTCTTGAAAAAAAAACTACAAAATAATTTCTCCCACATGGTAGAATCATTCAATTTACTGAAACAAGCTCAACAAGTTTGAAAATTTAAAATTGATCAAAATTTGAAAACATGGAAACATGGAATTGAATGGATTCACTTTTGAGGCGATTGCAGCGCCATCTCTTATCACAGAATCTCACTAGAGCCCCGTCCGCATTAGCCTTAAGGTCTGGAAACAGCTGCCTACAATTAATCGTTAAAAATTGCAAGAAATCACAAGAGTAGTTAAGAAAATTCAAGAAAAAGTTGAAAAAATCAAGAAATTACTTGAGTAGTTCTTGAAAAGTCAATGTATATACTACGCGATTAGTATATATTCCTGCTATTCATACGATTTAATGTATTATTAAGTACATTCAAGCCTGAAAAAAGTACCTATTGTGCAAAAGAATTGAAAGCTTCCCATTCCATATCCTAACGAGACGTTCTCTGAAAGCATGCAATACTAAACAGTAAGTTTTTCTTCCATATCTAAAAATCCAGAGTCCGACAGATGGAGCTATATATCCAATGTCACATTATATGAGTATGTACACTATGTTGTCGTTCAACACATTTAAATATAAGCATAAACTAAACTCGTATTTATCTATGGAAATAAAACCACACTTTTATTATTCATTAATTTTCGTTATTGTCACAGGGCCACCCTCGGAAACGTGCATTTTTATCCAATGGTAATTACTGCCTTAAAAGAAATGGGAAACAGTTTTTTCCAGATGTATTCATTTTCAATGTATATATATTTTGAGCAAACCAGAGAGAAAAGTGCGGACCGACATTCGAATAACAAAAATAGTGATTTCAGAATGGGAGAGTATCTACCATCAGCAGAATTTAATTTTCTCCACTCACAACCGGAGTCATTCAACTTTACCCCTTCGTAATAATTCAAGCTTTTAGAGGCTGCAGTCTCCTGTGGTTGTCACACTTTCGACGGACCGATATTTTGCTCTCGGTTTGATCGAGAAGTTGCGAACACAAAAAGAAAATTTGTTACTGGTTTCCTCAGGAAAGTTCGAAGTGCGTTGCGTTGTACTGAGGGGTCGTTTTGAACCTCTGAAAGGCTTTAACGGATTGGTTGAAAACTTATTTCACCGCGGAAACTCTTTCGTTTGACACCAATAGCGATGGATAGTGCCGGAGGCCGGTCCATTGACCGTATTCTCTGAGGCGTGTATCTACAGAGGGAAGGAAGTCCACTCAGCCATGCAGGATTGGGACTCAGCCATGGGACTTCAATCATACGGTTTAAGATCGAATATCCAAATCCTGGGTGAGTTCCCAGTTCCTTTGACTCCGTGGGTAGTTAGGTATTAGGTTGGTACGAGTAATGAACACGCTTGCAGCTTCTCCGCGCTCTTGAAACGTCACCTGGCAATGCAAATACTATAAAATACAAGATCGCTATTGTGAAGGTCAGATTTACCAGTTTGTCGGTCATGATGGACCTCAAAATCTATAGGAGACAGAACAGGGTGAGAGTATTCTGCTGCAACTAATACGCTGGTCAGAAAAGGAACTTACCCATCACTTTGCACACAAAAAAAAACCATCAACATTCGTGTTGCCTTTCGAGCGTGATTGAGTTACGAACAGATAGACACACCCTTACTGGATAATATCAAGAGATATACTATTTCTATTATATAATTCAAGTAAAAAATCCCCAAGTAAGTTGATAAGCGACGACTTGAATAACTAGTATAGAGATGGACAGGAGCATACGATTGGGACAAACAGATACCTAAAATAAGGTAAAAAATTAAAACCATTTTAGGAAATAACTTAAAAACAACAAAACTATAAAACCAGGAAAAGATAAGTCTTAAGGGGGTTCAGCACCTTTTTTTTGAAAATTTTCGACATTTTGAGTTAGTGGTAGTTTTGGATTCTCCATTTAAATCTGGACATTTTGATGTATCACACTTATTTTTTTGAACATAATGATACGGTGGAAAATGGAGGGAGAAGTGCGCGCTCCAAGGGGATGGAGTGTGAGAGCGCCTGACCCGCCGCCACTCCACTCGCCCTAATGGTAGTACCTAGTAAACACAAATCTTGCAGAACGCTCTCAAAGTAAACATTGAGAAACCGAATTTTTGCTCAAAATACCTACTGCAAAACTGCGGCAACACTGATGTGTTACCAACCCCTGTTGTGTTTTTTACCCTGCAGGGGAAATCTGGGGCTATGACTGGAATTAAAAATATTGTGAAAAAGGTGGTTCAGGAATTTAGGGGAGCATGTTTTGTAAGTTTGAAAAAGAGGTCTGCGGCCATGAGCTGCCATTGCTTCCCACATCCATTGAGATTTTTTTTTTTTTTTTATTCCACTGGTAGGTGTAGAGTGGATCTACAATACAAAAAAAGAATCAAGTAAATAGGATCAGTAGGAGCCGAGAAAATTGTACCAAACGCCATAAGGAATTTGTATTAAGTGCTGAACCCCCTCAAAATAATTACTACCTATCGTCTGGAATATAATATTTAAAATAATTAATATTAATTAATAATAAAAATTAATATGTATAATTAATATATTTAAAATCCAGGAATCCATTTTAGGAAATAACTTTAAAACAACAAAACTATAAAAACAGAAAAAGTTAAGTCTAAAAATATTTACTAACCTATCGTCTGGAATGACACATACATATATAAATATATAATATTTAAAATAATTATTATATATTATTTAATAATCAAAATTAATATGTACAATTAATATATTTAAAATCCAGGAATCATTTTAGAGTGGTCTGGAAAGGATTTCCATGGAGGAAATTTTCAAAAACTTTTATTATAAACTGTTTGAAGCCATTTTCCTTCGAAAATTCGCTAAAAGACTTCTTCTAAATCTAGAAGTTCGAGGTAGTTCCAGTTCAGAAAACCCATTCCCCTTATATTCCGGTGGCGTCTTTGGTATATCTATTCGAATAATCCGATATTGATTTGGAAGCAGCTCAACAGTGTTTTAAAGTCATTTTCTCAGTTGAAAGAAAGTACAACAAGGTCAAGTAAAAGCGTCGAGGGAAGTTTTGGGCTCACCATTCTATAGGATCTTCACTATTCAAATAAGGTTGGAAGAAAAAAGTCTGTTAGGAAGGAGCCATGTTTTGTGTAGTATCGAAAAGAGCGAGGCGGATCCCGTGGTCCCTGAACGACCATTTCTCGGGACCTCCAATTCCTCGCATGCCATTTTATTTTATTTTTTTATTTTTTCCGTTGTTTTCTGTCGTTACGGCTGGTTCCGGTTTTTCCCCTTCTCTGCATGAAAGAAAGTTGGAAGAGAGATCGCTGTTCTGCATACAAATATCGCGTGTGATGGAAATATTGGGGCACGATAGATTTCCGCGATTCCTATTTGTTTCCCAGAATTATTGTCCCCCTGTACGTATAAAGGATGAAACGGCAAATGGGAAGCGTTGGAACAAAGTCGGATGGATAACCCTCAGTATACATCTGGCAATTCAGCGTTGGCACCATTAAGTCAAGCTCCCATTCAAGGTAAGGACGATTAAAGACCTTTCACCTCGTATTCGTATTGGCCTAAGATCGCGCTAGCCTGAGACTATTCACTACGACTACCTATTCAAGAACCAGTTCAGAATCTATTCAAGATCAAATTAGTGCTCATCTGCAGAACCGCGATCGGAGATCAACAGATCAGCGACCCAATCAGCTGGTTTCAGATCCAGACGACAAGCTGATGCAATGTATCCCTCGCCTCCCAACTTCACTGAGGGCAATACAAGAGCTTTTCTAAATCCAACAATATTTGCCATTGCTACCTTTTTT
>JAEMON010000005.1:14237430-14251215 GCA_030264115.1 Lygus lineolaris
GGTTCATTATTGAAAATAATAAACCAAAACAGAGGTAAAAAGCTAGCCTCCAAAGTCAACATTTCCATGGCTTAGTGGAACCAAACCATTGATTTCGTGTCAATCTGTCCGTTTGTGGTCCTTGCCCTGACCAAAACTGAAACCCATTTGTCCAAACTAGAAAATTATTGGCATAAGAATTATTTATACATCCACTGTACTCACGAGAATGTGAGGCTATACGGCCCACCCTACTGGGCAGACATTTTTCACTTTTTCGTATACCCATCTTTGTGATGGACAGAACGCCAAAAGATATCATCCTATTCAAGGGATCATCGTCTTTAAAATTGTATGGTTTGCGGAAAAACCAGGCAGGACCGTTCTTGTGGAAAAAGTCGGGTAATTCATCGTGTTTTCTGGTGACTTAACTGGTTTTATCCCCTTCAGCAAGGAGTTCTCCACAATTTCTATTCAGGTCACATTACCTATTACCTGATTGGCACGATTACCAATATAGCTTTACGTATAACAATCATTAGAGGTACATATAATTGAATCGACACCAAGATGCAACTTTGCTTCCTAGTCTACCGAAGGTAGCGGAAGCTTTGTTTTCACTTTGAAAATCGGGAAAAAAATTCTCCAAAATTGAAATTTCCACTTGCATTTTACTTTTCAGAGCTTTCTGAACAACTTTGGTTCCGTGTCTGTCTGTCGGTCTATGTCTGTCCGTATTTTCTTGTTACAGTCATATCTTCCAGAGTTTTAATCCAATGGTGTTCAAATTTTTAGGGATCGTGCATAGTAGTAGGGGCCCTTGATATGAATTTCATAATGATTGAATCTCTCTTCATAATGATTGTAAGCTGTAATGATTGAATCTCTCTTCATAATGATTGTAAGCTGTAATGATTGAATCTCTCTTCATAATGATTGTAAGCTCTACGCATGCGCTAACGTAAATTTCGTTCTCGATTATGTTGATATTTGTCTAACTAACAAAAATCAACACGATCAAGATGTTTAACTCTAATTGGTTTTCAAATTTACGTATTTATGTGAACAGACAAACATCAACACGATCAAAAGTTTTGAACTTACATAATTTTTTATTTAAAATTTTCCTGGCCTCGAGAAAGCTATCTGCCATTATCAGTTGGCGGAGTATCTTAAATTTATGTTGACATTTTGTCTAAATCGACAAATTTCAACACAATCAATAGTTTTGAACTGAAACGATTTTCTCGGACGCGAGGAAGCTATGTGCCATTTCCATGAGGCAGAGTTTTTTCAATGAAGAAAAATGCCTCTATAAAGTTTCAAACATTAAAATGCACTTTCCAGTATTTCAGAAAGAGCTGACTTACCTGGTTTATTCCGCCACCCCTTCCTCATTTTCGTCGCCCCTATGTTCCTTCCATCTGGAAGATAAGTTAAAAATGATTATCATCATTTTCATTCCATTTGTTTATATAGGTGTATGTACCATAAAAGAATAATTAATTAATAATTATCAACATAAATCGTTTTAATTTTTGGATGACTACTACGCACCTCTGTGTTGCATCTCAAAATACAAAATATTGCAAATAACACACACCTATGTATTGGACCTCATAAACCAAAATATTATAAATAAGTGTACGCTTGAAGCTTCTAGGAGTTCCGGGGCTGCCAGGCCTCCCTTTCTGGGACTTCGTTCATATTTTTCAGTGATTTCAACGGATACCTGCCTGCTGTGATTCCGAGTACATACTATATTATATGAACTGTTACCCACGTGGCAATAAAGAGCGCTCATAAATCCGTCTTACCTTTACGTTCCATTGAATAGGTAATCTATATTATTTACAGGGTTGAAACCATGATGGGTACCTCAGTGAGTATTATCAAACTTGAAATATTTATGGTTACAGCGCCTACTCGTAAGACATACCACAATTTTGGTTCCTATTGAAACAGCTGTAAGAACTCCCAAGGAGAAATACCATAAAACAGGTATACATACAATGTACATTATAAACAGTGTACATACCATGTATATTATAAATAAAATGCTATCGGTTAGGAATTTGTTGGTAATTCGAATATTAACGTCCTTCATGAATGTTTATATTCACATCTGGTGGATTTTGATAATAATTATTTGGAGCTAAATTCTGTTAGAGACTGCAGTGATTTTCATAACCACGAATTTCACCGATGGTTGGAGTATAAAGCTTCCATGTAGACCACCAGTATGATTTTATATTCCCTTCTTATGCAGCTTTGACTAACCCATATTGAGTAGGAGGGCGGAGGCCTTCATGAGCAGCAGAAGATCATTATACGAGTATATTAATTTCAATTCACCATAACAATGATTGGAAAGGATTCTTTCGAAATGAGTCTGTAGGGGCACCTGATCCATGCCAATCCTGCGTGTTACAGACATTTTAATTTATTGTAAGCATACTTTCAATAATAATAATAATAAAAAAAAATATGAACAATAATACTACACAAGTTATTACAATAAGTTAAATCCAAACTCGCAATGAATCAAAGCAATTTTTTATTGGTAAACTACGAATGGACTTTTTGAGAAATACAATGTTGAATAACTTGATACTATTGCATTCGTATCGCTGATTGGTGACCGCCAGACGTACTCGACAA
The DNA here is from genome assembly GCA_030264115.1 of Lygus lineolaris. Lineage (NCBI taxonomy): Eukaryota > Metazoa > Arthropoda > Insecta > Hemiptera > Miridae > Lygus > Lygus lineolaris. The sequence continues at coordinate 14,240,071 of JAEMON010000005.1, forward strand.
GTCACAAAGTCTGTCTCTGGCGAGCACCATGACATTTATTATTGTGTGAACATCTCCTTGCCCACCAATCACTTGGATCATCGATTAGCTATGACTGATAAATTCTGCTGTTGAGGTGCTTCCTGTACTTTGATTGGAAAGTGTCGAGAAGGCCGCACACCTCGAGCTTCATATAGTCAATCAGGTCGTCCCCTGCCATCTCTCGTTTCCCCTCAGGATGTCCGATCGAAATTTCTCTTCGGAAGTGCTTGCGAGCCACTGGTCCCCACCCACGTGCCTACCTTGTCCCCCTACTGCCTCTCCAAGTCCAGCCTACCTGAAGATTCTAATCGCGGTATATATAGTTAGTAGGTCTCCGGCTTGTGAGGACCATTTTAGTTGTAAGAGAGGCAAGAAGACAATATGAGACTGGTGCTGATTCTACTCGCGTGCGGGACTTTGGCGTACGCGTCAGTTGAGACGATGCTAACAGCCGCCATCGGCAAGTGTCTGGGCGCCTCGACGCAGGAGCAGTGCATGAGAAAAGAGGTTTGGACTTATCAAATTTGATAGAGTATTTAATCGATATGCAGCATACCTAGTTTATTGATAGACAATTTTACTGCTCACAACGACCATAAGGAACTCGAATTGAGTTAGTACGAATAAATAACTACCAACCTTAATTTTTGGGGTTGAAAAATAATTTTTCGGTAAGTAAATTAGAAAATAGAACTTCTTCTTACAACCACTAAATCATCCGTCCCCTGGAGATCCTTTCGGTCTATACTTAGCAGATTATCTCAATACTTAGAACTTTCACTCTCAATATTAATAATGCATCCGGAGAATATTAATATCATCTACCCAATACCTAGGTATATACTAATTCCTAAAAAGAATTTGGAATTCGAATGTTTACTTAATTGTAAACTATGGCGATTTACCAACACAGCGGCTCTTGAAACTGAGCTTATCGACCCTCCATTCATCAACATTAATACTGGGTTGGGCTCAACTTTTTTAATAATCCCAACACCTGTCATATTGAAAATATTCCAACTTTTCCATGCCTGAGAAAAAATTGATTCCTATATTAAAATTGCCTCTGGCAAAGTATTATACTTGATCTCAATTGTATTAACACCATTATTATTTTTACTAGGTAGCTAATTGATTTGTGTGATGAGCTCATACAATCAAGTAGGTATAAATTTCCGAAGTATTTTCCTTGTGTTGGTTGTATTCCCTTTAAATTGAGGAAAATACCTATTCTTATTAATGGGAATCATAACAATCCGGTAGGTATTATAACAAATTATGGCGCTTTCCCGATGTTTTTCATCTCGTTCCTATTTTTCTCCAATAATGAAACTCAAACAAGTAGGTATGTGTAACTACCCTTACTCATCAATCCAAATTAATGTACATTCTAATAAATATAAACACCAAAGAAGCTCATTAATACGACCCAATCTTTCATTATAATAACAATGATTCACCTATACCATAAGACCACAAGGAAAATAATATCCCAGAATAAACCAGACACTCCTATGATCATCATTACCAAATGTTATTATGATTGATATTATTGTATTTTCCTTCTATGTAGGAACATTTTTATCACGATAATAATAGGCATTTAGTAACGACTTTTCTTATCCAATTTGATGTCTCAGGTGAACATAAACATAATATTAGGTACCTAAAGATTCATTGCGTGAATCCACCACCAGCATTTCCGAAAAAGTTCGATTTTATCCAACTTACACTTTTTTTGTACTTAATTCTTATTTCTTCTAAAATAAAATTCGTCCATATAAAACACTGAGGTATACTTATTTTATAGAAAACAAAGTGATCTGTCCCATGGGTTGGCTTGAGATTTCCTAATAAACTTTGAAGTGCTTAGCAGCGTTTTTCGAAGTAACAAAAGTTAATCTTGGGAGAAAGAACAAAGTTTGGGTGAAAAAATACATAATTTTTGTGGGAATCGTTGTATTACAAGCGTCACACGAAGATAACAGTTTATTTTTGTACATTTTCCAAAGAAACATCCAGTAGGATAACAACAAGACTATTATCAATGATTTCTACTCACTATAGGTTCTGGACTATCTCGGGAGGCCGAGATCTCTGCCAGGCGAAGACGAAGGGCAAATGATCATGAGGAGACTGAAAGAAATCACTAAATCCAATGTCTTCAGACTCGAGCTGCCGCAGGTACCAGCTAGTTGCTTTGACAGTTTATCAATATTCCAGCTTGTACAGTGTTTAACTGAGATAAATTCCATTTTAAACAAAAAATATTCTTCACAGCTAAAATTGATTATTTCCGACGTCGTTAGAAGCCAATTTTAGGTCTGTCGCACAAGTCACAATAACAATCAAGTTACCAAACAATAAATTGGGCCGTGGAGTAAAAGCACATCAACCGATGTGCTTGGCAATCAACTCGGAACAAACGCCGAAATTATTACATTTTCAACACCAAATTTCAACTCGCTACCTCGATTTGTAGAATCTGAATCGTTCTGGTATCGTTGAAATCGTCCCCAAAAATCGTCCGAACCGTCCGTGTTCTTTTTGCCGGTTTCCATCTCGTTCCAATGTGGAATTGCACGATCTTTTCCTAGTAACGAACCTTACAAAACAGACGTTTTTGCTAGTTCATGCAATAAGTAAGTGACGAAAAATCATAGAGAGAGAACACTTTTACCCAAGTGTTTTTTTTTTTTAATATATATATTGTAAGGGCGGTGTTGGGGTGAATTTTCTGAGGATGAGCCTCAGACGCTTTCAACAGTAGGAATAGCCGCAATACTTACCACCCCGTAATAAGAAACGTCTGCCAAGTTGGGAGTGGCACATAGCTTCCTCGTATCCATAACATGATAATTAAAAAATTAATTAAATAATTAATTATAAATCATCAAAGGGATTATTAGTACCTGCACAATCACTGAAAATTCCATCGAAATCGGATGAAAATTGTCGAAGTTATGAGAGCTTCACGTTTGCGCATGCGCAGTAGACACCACTGATCAGATCTTGATGAATGATTGAAATTGATGTTTCGAGGATTTCATGTTTATGTATGCGCAGAGGCCCTTAGGCGGCCGGTAATGAATTGCATACGGGACCATCTGTGGGCTAACCCGCGTAATCCTTGAAAATTTCATCAAAATCGGATGAAAAGTGTAAAAAGTTATACGTATTGCAGGGATTTCTAGTTTTGCGCATGCGCAGTCGATACCGCTGATCCGATCTTGATGAAACTCGTAGGGTACCATCAAACCTTCGATCTCCAACTACCCTCCAAATTTGAGCGAAATCGGACCATTAGGTCGCGAGAAATTGATATTTCGAGGATTTCACGTTTACGCATGCGCAGAGGTTACCATTGGTCGGCTGGTGATGAATTTCATAGAAGACCATCTAGGGCCTCACTCGCGTGATCCCTGAGAATTTCATCAAAATCGGATGTAAAATGTGGGAGTTGAGCATGTTGCAAGGATTCCCGGACAGACAGACAGACACGAAACCAAAATTGTTCAGGAAGGTCTAAAACGTAAAACGCGAGTTGAAATTTTGATTTTGGAGATGAAAAATTTGTCACATCCCAAAAGTGAAAACCCGCTAAATTCCGCTAAATTGGTAGACTCGGAAGCAATAAGTAAGTATCTAACTACAAAAACAGTAATAAGGCACAGTTTGTCCAAGTTTAATGTGTTGATGTACCAACTAGCTTCAGAATGGACTGAGGGTTCTGTTGGATAATGGCTTGTTCGTACTACCCTGATTGTAATTTCTTTCAACAGTGTAGTAATGGATTTTGACTTTAGGTGGAGCTCCTCCACTCTTTCAACTTGATTCCATGGGAAGTGATACGCACTATATAATAGCACTATGGAATAGCACTATCAAAATTTGTGTGGAATTTTATTTTCAGTCATTAGATGCACGAAATCTGATGTCTATCTGAATTTGGAAAGGGTCAACTGCTTTATAAGATCTTCATTCTAGCTTAGGTATCCTCTTTTTGAGTCAATATTCTCTAGTACTATATTATTCTATCCTTTTTGAGTCAATGTAATAGGTACGAATTATTTAGCTTGAATGCTTTGGATATCAACAATACTTAGTTGTTGTATTCACGACTTGGGAGAAGATATTTACGTGAGAAATTTTTAAGTACTGTCCTAACCACCCTCCCATAGCTGTTTTCCTTGGTTTGTCCATATTCGTGAACTCAGCCTCATCTCGTCAGAACCCCCGAAGCCGCCCGGGTGGCTACATTGTTATATTGATAGGACCTATCGATTACTCGTAAGAATACCAACGTCTACCTAATATAAATTCCTCTTTGAAGCAAGTATCCATCGAATTTGCAGAATTGTGAAGGACCCTCATGTTGTACTAAATCTGTTTATTCGATTTGATGGTATTACAAGAGCCTCACTAATTTGGACACCTGGGCGTATCCTCTGTAGTTAACATTCATTGCATGCATTCACCGAGTCATCATAATGTATGAGATCGACTATATGGTTATTCATGGAATCCATTACGGCAATCGACTGCATTTGGATTGATCGGATCTGAGAGTTAGCTTGAGTTGATTCAAAAACATCTCCACATTAGCTACATCGAGTTATAAATTTTACGTTTATGATCAAAAGGAGGGAGTACCAATCCAATAAGGCAATAACTGGACGGTTCGAAAAATCAAAAAGCTAAAATAATCATAGACTCGTCGTGTTATTATCGTTTATTACGATTAATATCGTTTATAGAATGGCTCCTACTATCAGACCGATAGCCAAACTGTCACGGAATTATTCGTGAAGGGCTAAAACGAGGAATTATTATTTCGATCTACCCTTTCCAGGTGTTCCAGGGCGCTTCAATGGTCTTCAGGCCTGGTAGAGGTTTGGATTATTCCGTCGAGTTCCCAGAAGACAGTGAAAATGATGTTACGCCACGAGGAGGTACGCATGTGGAATTTTGGATTGGCAAGAATACAGGCAGGCTTATGACGATAATTTATAGGTATTTATAGGTGGTCATCCATAAGGTCTTAAAGGAAGTTTCAATATAATTACGAATATACCATTACCTCAAAACCAAGAAATTAAATGAGAGGCTTGTTTCCAAAAGATAGGTAAGTACTAAATCCGATTTGGTGAAATGTAAGAAAACTTGCTTTAAGCCAATTAATAAAATTTCAAATTTCAATGAAGTTTCTGGTAGAAAACGCGTTTAGGAGCTTTTAAAATGAAACAAAGTGGATGAAGAACTTTTTGAAAACCAAATCTTGGGTTGCTGTTAGATTTAGGTCTTAGAGATTTCATGGTACCCATTAAATACAAATTTTACCCTAGTAGGTACATATGAATGATCGATGAGCTCAATTTTCGGCTCAGCTACTCAATGAATGAGCTTTGAATGATCTATTATAAATGATTTTATGAACTCTATGTTCTACTCTGAAGATGTATGACCTAAATTTTTAAATCAGTTCAATTATGAAAGATTCAATGAGCTCAATTCCTAGATATTGAACCTTTTGAAATGAAATCAAATATTCAATCTCGATTTCACCCGACAAGAGTAGATTCTTTTGCTCCGAACTGGTGGCGTTTTTATGAAGATAAGCATTAACTCCACTCCGAAAAAATGGCGGGTTTATACCTTTTGGAAACAAACTCCTCAATTAGGGAGACAGGAGTGGATGGAAAAAACTTTTTATACAGCATACTGTTCCGATTTCTGATGATAACAAAATTAATGCTAACTATAGAAAGGATTTTGTAACAGGTGAATATCTACCCATGCGTTGATTTGTACAACTACAGAATAAATTGTCGGAAATAAAATATACAATAAAAATGAAATAATTGGAACAGTAAGTCTGGGACTTGTGCTTTGGAGAAGAGTTCCATCACGTATTCACATCACCAGTAGGTACTTACTGCCACGATTTGGGTACATGTTAATTACTGAAAATAATAATACAGTACCTATTAACTGACTTTATAATAAAACATTCACACGTGAATTACAGAAATTAAAAAATTATGGTACCTAGGTACTTAGTAAGATGAATAATACAAAGAAAACCAAATAAATTTCTGGTTGTTTCCCAGCTCGTGACATGATGAAGCAGAAAATGCTGCTACCGCTGCTGATGCTCGTCAAGCTCAAGCTGAAAGCGCTGACACCCATCATGCTCGCCATGGTCGGCCTCAAAGCCACAAAAGCTCTCATCATGTCCAAAATTGCACTCCTCCTCATCACTGGCTTCCTCGTCTTTCAGGTACGTCATGTTCCACGTTGAAACAATAAAACTTTGGTTTTAAGTATAATAGAGATGTAAGCAGTTTACCTCTAATTAATAGGTACACATCGTTGATTGAGATGCAACACTGCCTACCTCATACAATAGGGCCAAAACGAGCCATTCTGATTGATAAAATTTCACGCAACGGCTAAAATTCGCCGGAAAAACGGCGTTTCTCTAGTTTCTACGTTTTGGCCTGATTGAAAAGGTGACATAAGTACAGAAATAGCTTTTACAAATGTCATACAGGTCATTGAACATCACATTGGGTGGGTTTCACAATTTATTCTTCCTGCTCGAATGAAAAACGTCTGCCAAGTTGGGTGGGCAGTACAACTTCATCACTTTTGTAACATGGACGTATAGAATCGGTTAGTGAACATTTCAGCGTAATTGGTAGAATAGTTCTGGAGTTATCACTATGACAACAAATTTGAAGTTGGCGCTTGTGGAGTAGCTATTACTGATCCAACCGTGATGGAATTCATCCCCCAAGCTTCCAACTATGAGCGAAATCGGTCCATCAAGAACAGAGTAATCGTAGTTTCAGAAAATTAGCATTTGCGCATGCGCACACGCTACTAGTGGTCCGATGGCTATGATGATGAGTTACGGCCATGAAACACAATTCAAAATTGTGCATGCGCAGTAGATATTACTGATACAATCATGTCGAAATTAGAAGGTACCGGTAGCCCTCAACTACACACTGAATTTGAGCAAAATCGGTCCATCAGGAACTAAGAAATCGTAGTTTCAGGAAATTCATGTTTGCAAGTTTGCTCATGCAACCAGAGGTCCGATGGCGATGAAATTCATAGGGGACTCTCTAGCGTCTAACTCGAATAATCCCAGTTACCTCCCAATTTCACCGATTTTTGTCGAGTAGTTCCGTAGCTACGCTTATGCAGCAGTTTTCACTTGCGATGTAGCTAGTACTGATCAGCGATATGAAATTCGTAAGTGATTTTTTTTTTGTCCGCCCCTAACTACCTTCCAAATTTGAGTGAAATAGGTCAATTAGGAACTGAGATAAGTACCTACCTAGATTTCCAGAAATTCACGTATGCACATGCGCTCATGCTACTAATCGTCCGATGGCGATGAAATTCATAGGGGACCGTCACAGGGCTGACCCGCACAATCCCCGAAAATTTGATTGAAATCGGATCAAAATTGTGGAAGTCATCATGGCTGTGGCAAGGAAATGTGAACAGACAGACGGGCAGACAGACAGACACGAAACTAAATTTGTTCAGGAGCCCCTGAAACGCAAAATGAGAGTGGAAATTTTGATTTTGGAGAACACAAATTTTTTTAATTTCAAAAGTGAAAACAAAGCTTCCGCTGCCTTGCAGACTCGGGAGCAATATAACCATGCAAGTTCCCCATTCGTGCTTATCATTATTGTTGTTGAGTTTGAAAAATTGGTTCGGATCTATCCTACCCAAATCGTGATTCCTTCGATGAATCAGAAAGTATTTGGTAGGCCTAATCCTGACCATTCTTAGGATCACATTTTATCCTGATGAGCCCCAACGGTCAGCGAAAACAACCACAGCCATTCTTATAGAAATGTCAACGCAATATGAGATAATATTAAAAAGGAGAGGAATGGCGCCTCGCAACCGTTCTAAGCTCCATGTCCCGTGGAATAACTGGCTGAAGAAGTATTAGGCAGGTATGCAGTATCAGTACCTTTTTTTTATTAAACTTGTCAATAAACAAGTAAGTACCTACCTATACAGGGTGTCTCTTAAGTGGTGGATCACCCTTTCTATTTTCGTTGTTTCGAAGGGTGACAAAAAAACTTCAATTGGTAACCCCCTTTAATTTTTCACAAGGAATTCTACCATCACATTTTCGCGCGCCTCGCGCATTAACTTCGTTTTTTCATATGAGAACCCCCTTTATTATCTACGCAAAATTTCCTGAAAAAATTACCCCTCACTCGAAAATTTGAGTGCGCAATAACGTGCGCAATAACGCTCTGAAGGTGCTCTAAAAACGAGAAATTGAGTTTTTAGGTGTAGGAAACTGTCAAGTGACTTGAATGATGATTTGATGATGATTTGAATGTGTTTTTTCACGCTGAATAGCGTGGTGATGTTGATTTTTTGGTTTATTATTTTCAATAATGAACCTTTGGAATCGAGCACGAAAAAAAAAATTTTAACCCCACCTCAAAATTTGATGTTTTACGTTTCAAGATACGAAGAATCCAAAAATTGAATTGAAAAAATCCGTCCGTCCGCCGTACGCGGCACTTTCCTTAGTTGCCATGGACCAAAATTAATGAAATTTGGTATACCGGTCCCGTCTGGGGTCTAGTTGTGCCGCGAAGCTTGGCGTTACCGTCAGTCTTCTCTAAGGGTTAGAAAATAGGGGATGAAATTTTCAAACGCCCTAGCTCGGAAATTTCAAATAGGAAGGTATATTTTTTCCATCAATTTAAAATAGAACACAATTTTTAGCGTCGAATGAGACCTTGCGGAGTGTTTTAGGACCAACCGTTCGCTCCCTGTAAGGACTTAAGGACGTAAGGGTTGAAAGAAAAAAATAGCAGAAACACGAGTGTGAATCGCAATTCTTCCCGATTAGGCAAAATCTCCGTTCAAATATCAGCTGTTCAAAGGCAACTTTCTTTCGATTCCACCAAACCGAGTTTGTTGTTTCCTTTCAGAAGCTTCCTAAGTTACTGAATTTCATTAAGAATGAATGATACAACTCTCCGATAATAGTAATTACAAGAAGGTAGGTACCTACTCATTTTCGCCAAGAGATGATTGTGAACCTCGTGGTAAGTTTGTATTTTATGTTAATAGGATCTTTGTAGATGGGCGATCTATACAGAAAATAATAAACCGTTGTATAATAATTTGCAGCGTTTTATTCAAGCCTTGAAATTTCAAATTTTCATGATAAACGAAAATACATTCTGGATTGCACGGTTTTTTTTTTTTTTTTAATTGTAAAAAAATTATATCACCACGTTATTCAGCGTGAAAAAACACATTCAAATCATGCATCATACTTGACAGTTTACTACACCTAAAAACTCAATTCATGTTTTTAGGGCACATTCAGAGCGTTATTGCGCACCCAAATTTTTGAGTGAAGCGTAATTTTCCATGAAATTTTGCGTAGAATCCGAATCTGGAATAAAAAAGGGGGTTCTCATTTGAAAAAACGAAGTTGAATTCCCTGTTAAAAATTAAGGGGCGTCACCATTTGAAGTTTTTTCTACTACTCGAAACAACGGAAATAGAAAGGGTGATCCACCACTTAAGAGACACCCAGTATGTACAAAATTAAGTAGGAAACCCTGTTGTACTACAATAATTCTAATACATTCAGCTGGTAGAATTGTTAGAGTGGTTTGCACGCCAGACGCGAGGAACAGCTGGAGCTGCGATTTCATATAAGATTTCTCGACCGCTATTCTATACCTAATAGAAAAGGCTGCCTTGTGACGAGAACGTTCGCATTCCCTGGTTTTTTTGATATCACGCCAGTTTATTTCGTCGAGAGCCACCTGCCCGAACTATTATACGAGCTCCTGCGCCTGAATTTTAATTTGGGCGTCGCCGTGAGTCTTGAATTTCGAACTTACTTTCTCCAGCACGTTTTCACTACCAGATCATGACTTGTGAGGACGTGGGGAGAATTCCTAGCTTTTAGTCATCACTCAGTTAGGTATTGAAAATTGAATACGTACCAAAAATTATGCATCAGCTGCACCAGTTTTTTTTTGGAAATAGTGCGCCTATTTCATAAAAGTATGTACCTACTGAACAAGTTGAAACTTACATACAGGTCTACTTTGGAACAGTTCCAGATGAAATACGGCTTATGGCCATATTTAAAAAAAAAACAGCAAATGAGCGATTATTAACACTTATCAACCAACTTTGAGCGATTATCAACACTTACAAATTGAAACTCTGCCCCCAAGAATGCACCAAAATTGCTGTACTTTCAACTTACTGGACATCTAGATAAATATACCAAATCATAAGTTGTAATTTTATTCTGGATCAGATCGAAAATGTTCAATGGGATTTTTCCTGATCAAATTGTATATGGTAGATCGAAAATCACTAACAATCAGATAAAAATTGTAACTAGCTGGGATGTGATTGGTTTCTTTGAAAACTCCATGTCAGCAGTCACATGTCACATGTTACACGTTACATACGTAGACGTATAAACGTGAGTATGGAGGGTTACCTATTCCGGATTTATAAATAGGTCGTTATATTAAAATGGAGGAAAATGAGAGTTTGAAGGCCAGCAATTCGAGTGAATTTGCAGGGGGTTTAGAAAACTGCAACTAAATCGGCTGTTTTAGAAATTTTTCATGTGGAATGAAGGTACCTACCATGCTCAGTTTCAGGCACTTCTAAAATCAACACATTTTTATACACCCCAACAAAACCATTTTTGTAATCAGTTTTTAGGAGTCTCAAACCACAACAATGTCTAGAATTACCAAAATTCTAGACCTACGTAGGCGGGATAATTCCATTGGGGAATTATCGTGTATGAGGAAATCTAATTTTGTCCGCCTTTTTATTCATATTTGGAATAAAATAACACTGCCGTTACAGAGAAAAACGCTGCAAATTACTACACAACGGTTTATTATTTTCTGTATAGATCGCCCATCTACAAAGATCCTATTGACATAAAATACCCACCTACCGCATAGTTCACAGTCATCTCTAGGCGACAATGAGTGGTAACCTTCATGTAATTACGACTCTGTAACCTATTACCGAAGAGTTGTATCATTCATTCTTAATGAAATTCAGTAACTA
>JAEMON010000005.1:14252609-14262669 GCA_030264115.1 Lygus lineolaris
GCAGCGTTTTTATAATTGGGACGGGGCAGGCCCTTTGTCACTTAGACCGTTGTTGACCTATTGTGACACTGTTCCCAGTTCAATTAAGTACCCGTTTTAAGACCTCTTCTTTCACAAAGTGAAGGAGTTTCTTGGGCGTTTCCCGAACAACATCGGCCGGGACACGAGTGTCCTTACCGAAATGTCGGAATCTAGTAGATGCTACCCATCTTAAACATAGGGGCATACGATATATTCGGAATCAGCGCGATACATGCTATAAGAATCACCCACAAAATCGGTTAAAATAGTTCTTCGAAAATTCACTCATCAACTCATGCTCCACGAATGTTCTCGTTTCAGTTGTGCCAGAAACTGGGAATGGCCAAGATGAACATGACACCAGCGGCGATGCCCGGCACCATGCCGGCGCCCATGGACCCCTCGGCGACGCTCCCACCTCCAATGTACGGACCCCCGTCGCCGTCGTACGGCCCTCCTACGACCGCCTCCAGCTACGAGCCCTCCGCCTGGGAACCCGCCCCCGGCCCCTACGCCCGCTACGACACGTCCGCTCAGCAACTCGCCTACTCCGCCTACACCACTTCGCCCGTCAAGTACAGTAAAGTTTGATGGTGAGTTGATGAAGTACTAATTTGGGAAGGAAGGGGTCCTTCTTAGCGATGATAGATTTGTACCAATCAGGGCTAGGCAGTAATTAATTGATTTTGTAATCAATTAGTTTTTAATTACCAATTAAAGTAGTTGATAGTTATAGGCCAATAACCAACTACTGTAATATTGGTAGTGGAAGGAAGAACAACTACTTTTTGCCAATTATTTATTGCAATTGAAGCACCTACTGTTTTTTAGTAGATACCTAATTAATTATTTTTGGATTAATTAATTACTTTTTGTTATTACCAACTACAAATTACTGTAATTGGAGTAATTGATTGCATTTGAAGTAGGTAATTAATTACTTTCAAAGTAAATAATTACCTACTTTATTTATGAGATAACCTACCCAATAATTTAAGAAGATCATAATAATAAATCAATCAAAAAGATAAATGGTAAATAAGACCTTATTGGGGGGCCAAGCATCAACATACCTCAAAATTACCTGCCATAAATCCCCCATTTTGCACACTGTGTTTAACTGAGCAGATCGCTGACATTGACCATATTTTGAACTACTGTTCAAACAACATTGCAAATAGAAGATAGCCTAACAATTCCCTGAATATAATTCCCGAAACCTCCATACAAGACTATTTGAAATACCCATTTGATTTCGACGCGCTGAGAAATATATACGAATACGTAACTTCCACCGCTCCTGACAACTACCAACCGATAATTTTAAAATACTAATTTCGAACCCGAAAATGAAGTCGAGTAACTCGAGTATGACCCAAACCTGAACCTTTTTACCTCGAACCGTGCGATTGGAACAAACCTCTTGTCAAGGACACTTATGAAGTGGGGAAAAATTCGACTTCGTGACTTTTAGCGAATTTTCGAAGAAAATGCAGCTATTGCAATGGCTTCAAAATTTTTGTAATGCACATTTTTGACAATTTTCTTCATGGAAATCCGTTTCAGACCATTCTAAAACGATTCCTGAAATTTAACACTTTTTCATTTGTATATATATATTTATAAATATATATTTATATATATATATGTGTCACTCCAGACGATACCTGCCCGTGAGATAGAGATAAAAAATCCAAAAAAATTTTAAAATGTCAATAATCTCAAAAGTAAGGATGAGTTCGTTGGCCAGCATTTTTGGAGTACTCCAAGTGGTCAAATTTTGAACATTTAGTTTCAAAAATCGCCAAAAACGTGTTTTTTTGAGGTTTTTGGTGTGAATTTGTATCCTAAACATAGGAACATATATGGTATATTCGGAATCAGCGTGAAATTTCCTATAAGAATCACCCACGAAATCGGTTGAAATTATTCTTTAAAAATTCGCTCGCCAACTCATGCTGCATGAATGGAACTTTTTTTTCATTCTGAGTACCTACCACCAACTGCAAAATGAAAAACTTTTGGGGAGAAGAATACATAGGTAGATATTAAATAAAAATATTTTTAAAAAAACGAATGATATTTCCCATTTACTAGGAATGATCAATTTTTTTTATAGACAGGTACATACTTTCATTTTTACTTGTTTTTTTTTATGCATTACCTACATATTTGTCCTACTCTGTTCGCAGGACTCCTAACCCAACCTTAGTGTGAATGATGGGCAGCTGGATTTAACAGTATGAAGCTCGTGGATTTAAATACCACGAACACTCGAAAGTATTATAGGACTGGAGAATTAGACATTTATTTTAAATCAAAAATCTACCCTCTCGTACACCAACTTAGACAAAACGACTGACGAAACTTACTTTACAATACCAAGTAGGTAACAGTTGAGACATTATCTATTTTGATTTTTTTAGACATTATTAGATAAATATTTCGATTCTTACCAACAGACGTAATCGATTGACATGAAATTTGACGACTTATTGTGGACTAGTCATTATTTTAATTTATTCATACCTTTCATTTCTATGATTTTTTAAATTTCCAAAAAAAATCTCTAATAAGTGACTTAAGTACCTACTTATTTCAATTGAGATGAAACCTCAATTAAGTGACCATTCAGTGCTACACAAAAATTATAGGTTGATTTGAAAGAAATATTTGTTGTCCAAATTCACTTGTATTAGGCTGGTTTTGATTTCCAAAATAGTTTATGGTTTTATTGAAGTATTGAAGAAAGCCTATCAGAAAATTAATTTTATAGACAATCAAATTTAAGTCCCAAACCTTATTTTGTGATATTTCATTACCTATCATTCAATTTTGAATCACTCATCCTATTTTGTTTTCTATTAAGTACCTACCTACTTATCATTATTTCTAGTATTTTACTAGAAAAGGTGATTTATTTCACCACGACCTCGTAAATGATGTTACCATTACTGCCGTTATGTAGGAAATACGCCACCCATTTGACTGAACAATATACGAACGGAATTACACGAAAACAAAATATACGTGACTACGTGCCCCTCGAGAACGCACAATGCTCTCGTCGCACGCAATAGGCGATGAACTGGACGAAATCGATGAACCAAAGAAGGATGTAAATACTTATAAATACGTGCCTAATTTATTTTAATTTATTTGTTACGTCAAACAAAGATGTACAATTTGAACAAATGAAATTTTTTTTCGCTCGCAAACGAATTTTCACTTATTTACTACCTACCCGATGATCCTTCTTTTCACAGTTCTTGTAACTCCGTAACTCATATCTGTTACTAACGAATTAAGGCCCTAGAATTCGAGTCTTCACCACGAACCATCCGTCTAATAGCTCAAATTTTATATGATGTTAAAGGTACTCAATAATAGGCACCTACTACTGTTTGGGTAACTACCATACTGAATTAGTGGTTCCTAACAGGTTGGTAAATAATAATATCCGATACTATCGTAAGCAACAGCAGGTACCTAACTAATTTATACTTACGTAAGTTTCATGAGGAAATAGAGCGTTCCTCATTCAAATTTAGCGTTAGCGAATTTTCGAAGAAAATAAAGCTATTCATTCCAATGGCTTCAAAAATTTTTTAACGAAAATATTTGAAAATTTTCTTCATGGAAATGCGTTTCAAACCATTCTAAAACGATTCCTGAATTTAACACTTTTACATACTATGTGTCACTCCAGACGATATCTGACCGAGGAATCGAGCTAAAAATCTGAAAAAGATTTGAAATGTCAATAATATCAAAAGAAAGGATGAGTTCATCGGCCAGAATTTTTCGAGTACTCCAAGGGTTCAAATTTTGAAAATTTAGAGGCAAAAATCGCTTTAAAAAAGGTATATTCGGAATCAGCGTGAAATTTCCTATAAGAACCACTCACCAAATCGGTTAAAATGATTCTTTGAAAATTTGCTCATCAACTCATGCTGCGTGAATGGGAATTTTTTTCCTGGGAACTTTATCGTTTTTCCAACCATGTTTAGTTTGTTCCCAATCAAATTGAAGGCAGGCAGTGTCCTAAGGACTGCTTAAAACCTTGAATTTGATTGGGAAGAAACTAAATTTTATTGGGAAATGCAATAGGTAGGTATTATACGTAAAATTGAACATCCTTTATATGAAATTATCAAGGGACGTAAGATGAGTTCCATGTCGGGGCGCGTGACCCTTGCACCCATTAAGTGGCAAGGTAGTGCGAACAGGGACAAATCGATTGGAAACTCAATAGAGTGGTAACTCGTATTAGAACACCATCAGAATCTCAAATTATCGAAGCATTTACAAGGGATGAACAGGCGAGTTGGCCACCACCCGTGAGTAGGTACAGGAGATTACCCAAGGACAATGATTATGTTCCTATTCAGCCGTTATTATAGGGTTCGAGGCACCTATTCGTAAGTACCTACCTATAATGCGTTATTAGCTATTAAAACGGTTGTTCGAACCCAAAACGCAATACGCCGGATGGTGATAAATATTTACAATCATAATTATTATAAAGGCAGTCTGCATCATTCTAAAAAAAAACCTTGATCTTCGAGTAGAAAGGCTCATTAGAGACGGTTTCGATATTTGTCAAAGGTGCTAAAATACTAAGGGAACTTTTGCCACAAAAATGAAAAAAAAAATCGATTCTTGGTTTTTATGTTTTTATTTGCCTACATAATATTCTGAACGTTTAAAAAAATCAAGAAATTTTGATAATTATAACAGTGTCAAATCGCCTCTCAAACTTGGCATCTTTGGATAATGGGAGCTAGAAGTTCCCAGCGGCATAAAACGGATTTTCGCCTTCCTCGTGTTCCAACTCATCTTCCAACCTTCTTCTTGCCATATTACTTTTATGGGTATCTATTTAGTCATCTGTTGAGCAGCTCTGTTTGTTTGTTTTATTCTCACAGTATCAGCTTGCTTAAAAGCATTTACACAGAAGATACCAGCGTACATTACCAACTTCTTCAGAACCTGGCATTTGCGTATGTTTCCCTCGTTGTATGTCGACACAGCCATAATTCATTCATTTCATGCTGAATCTACCTAATATACCCCCCCCCCCCCCCCCCCCCCCCCCCCCCGGAAAAATCGTGAAATTCCTCCAGTTTTCGTAACAGGTTGGTCATTGCCCAAAATGTTTTCAAAAATGCCTAAATCCCAGCTATCAAAGAGTTCATATGAACTCTTACATAATTAGTGCTTGTGACTCATAACTTTTTTTCAAGCTGACAATCGCCTTCTTCACCTAACCACTTTCGCGTTCAACATGTTTTCCCATTTTTCTCCAATTTTCAACGAATTATGATATGGTTAGTGGTATTCTTCCTAATTTATCTTTTTCCAGGTTGATGGTGCCTTCATGAAACTTTACCTTTAGAAATGACGTAAATTAGAAAAATTACGAATTCAAAAATATACATATAGGTAGTTGATTTCCCTAGGGAATTGAATAACAAGAGAGATACCGTAAATCTCACCAAAGTTGTCCGAAAATTGACTAAGGGAATGGAAAAAACTGAACTAAACGTACACCACTCCCTTGGAATCAGTAATAAACAAATTTGACAAACACCACCATGATTCAGCGTGTAAAGACACCCAATAATCTCGTATCATACTAAGTAAGGTCTTTCGTTTAATGCATTTACAATTGCAGGTACCTACAAGGTATTTAGCATACAACTTCGCACTTATATGGGCAAGTGCTCCCGACAATTCCAGTGAAATAGTTTGGCCAGTATCAAAATATTAGGACCTTATCCACTTGTTGAGTCATCGTACTTGAGCAGTTAAATGATAAAAATAACGAAAGGGACAGGCTGTCGGATAGGACCAATATTGATGGACAAGGAGGGAAGAAAGGGACATTGGAGATTGATGATAACTGATGATTGTGTCGGGAAGGGCGAAGGAGAACAAAGGGGACAAGTTGAAATTAGGTGATTAGGTTTCTTCTTTAATGTCATCGTTAGCGGTTATTATTAAATCCTACAGTCACTGGATTTATCATCAGGTATCATTTGAGTTGGTTGGTATGGGATTAGTATGGGATTAGTATGGGATTTATGGAATTAGTATGGGAATTCTCACTCGATGCTTGCAATAACTAGTTCCACAAACACCGTTTCATACCTAATATCAATTCCGCAATTACGGCACATAGGTACAATCACGAAAATTAAATTGATATGCCTTCAAAGTCGGTTAATTGAATCAAAATATACCAGATGGTAGTACATTTGATTCAACAGCTGAAGTAGGTATTGTATTTCAAATCATTTGGTCGAGCTGGAAAACCAACATAATTTCTGTCGTACCTGTGTGAATTAGAGAAAAATAGATTTCATCGGAGATTCGCATAATTTCCCGCCTTCCTGAGGACCGATAACGGATAGAAAACAAACGGGTAAGTGCCACTACAAGCTAGAAGCTTCATTTATATTACTAGGAACGTGGTGATTTAAGGCAAAATGACGATACGCTACCTATAGGTAAATACCTACATAATATATTGTTGATAAAAAACGATAAATTATTTCAAAACCTTGACGAAGAATGAATTTATAATCTTCGGGCCGAACGAATAACAGTTATCATCATCCACTCCTATTATTTTCCAATATTCATACATGAAGGAACCTTGTCAGTACGTTTAAGGCAATTTTATTAAAAAAATCAAATATTACAATGCCTTCAAAATTTTAGCTACCTACCTACTTACCTACCTTTGCAAATTTTCAATAACCATCTTCATGGAAATCCGTTTCTTACCATTCTAAAACGATCAAAATTTCAAAAATACATATAATACCTATCTATATAAAAAATAAAAAAAGGATGAGTTCGTTGGTGCCCTATGAAATTGCATCACCAGCCGACTAACGGTAGCCTCTGCGCATGCATAAAAGTGAAATCCTCGAAACATCAATTCCTCGCGACCTAATGGTCCGAGGAAGCTAAGTGCCACACAACTTGGCAGACGTTTTAAAATACTGTAAGGGGTCGAATCTTGAGAATTAAGGGTCAACAAATCTCCTAGTATCATAAATCTAATAACAAAAACATAATATGGTAAGCACTACATCATATATGGTAATGGTCCATGGTATGGTGGTTTGGTGGTGGTCGTTGGGATATAATATTTATGTTATGGAGGTATAATGGTGGTGGTGGGGTATGGTAAGTATATTCGGAATCAGCTAAACATTTTCTTTAAGGATGTCCCATAAATTATCTGAACAAAATATAGCACAAAATTCGAAAATTTGCTGATTAACTCATGGTGCAGGACTCGAAAATTTTATGTACAGAAAAGCAGGGGAAAACTATTAAAATTGATCTTCTTAGGAGCTTTCCTAAACATTTAATATTACCTATAAAAGGATTTCGTTGCCACACAGAACAGTGCAGAGAATAAACTGTGTGATAGATCCATACTCCTTTCAATTAGGAAGTTGAAGTACTGTAAATTTATTGAATTTTAATAAGCCTAAATACCTTCTTTCAGAGCCGGAGAATTTTTGACCAGGTAGGTACGAACTGATGATAGATTTTAGCTGTGAATTTATGAAAACTAATTAATTTGTATGAAAAGCCTGACCGATACACGCATGGCCAGTAGCCCCAGGATGCACCCGTGTTGAGTTGCTAATTCCTGGTATTAATAAATGTTTTGGTAATTTGCATGAAAACACATCATTATTGATGAGTATTCATCTATCTTAACCAATCGAGAATTATACTTCCAAGTATTTCTCCTAACTGAAGACAATATTAGGTTAGAGATTAGGTTAGACGTCACCTGGTTAATTGATTGGAAGTAAAAATCAATATTCAACGTTTTTACAAGACATGATTAACACATTGTAGCGCCGAATGAAGAGAAACGAGAAGAAACCGCTAGGTTGTGGGATATGCCCGTACAAGACCAATTCCGCATGTCACTTGGAGAGGCATCTTCGGATCCACACTGGCCAGAAACCGTACGCTTGCGACTTGTGCAGCTACAGGGCTACTGATGGTGGTCTCCTCAAAAGGCACAAGCGAGTTCATTCAGGAGAAAAACCCTTCGTATGTCAAATTTGCGGCCACAAAACTGCTCAGTCCTGCAGCCTGAAGGATCATATGGCCGTACATACGGGTAAGAACTGAAAAATTACTAATTGAGGTGGGAAAGTCGACATTCCTATTATGAATTGAAAAGGGTAGGTAGGTACGGACTGTACACTTTAATCAAAGTGCAATAAATTACGCTTCACCTTATTCAATTGTACACCGGCAACATTTACTTCGGAAAATATGTTATGATGATCTAAAATGTTTGGTGGGGCATTTTAGAGCCACTTTTTCTTACTGTGCTTTTTTCATTCTTTGTACTTGAAAGTTACTGGAATATTAGGCGAGCTAGGTTCGTCAGACATTTCTCTAGCAAAGTTACAGTTCTTACATTTACATTTCAAACAATTACATTTCTCTAGCAAAGTTAACAGTAGTTCTGCTAATGGCCTGATCATGGGTAATGGCTAGTTGAGGGATATATGCAGTAAGGGTCTTGGTTTCTCCGTTTCCTGGCCTTCAAGATGCGTATACCTCGAGAAGAGGTAAACTACAATCAGTTGATGTGCGGCCACGGCCTCGAACCGCTGGAGAATAGAAGTAGATCTGTCGATTTATCATTCTTCTTCCGTCTTGTTAGAGGTGAAATCTCATCCCTGGACTCCTCTCTGTCGTCCACCTGTCAGTATCAGCCTACCCCATTCGCTCGCATCAGATGTTCCATTCGCCGACTGTAATTATTTGTACCACCGACCTCTGCTCCGTCTCCCAAGGGAAGCCAATGCCATCGTGGAGAGCCCTGAGTTCGACTTATTTGCTGCGACGCTAACACCTGATTGCTACATCCTGAATCTTCATCTTTTCCATGCTATCCCCGTATCATTCATTTTTTCGTTAATTTATAACCTTCTCACTTCTGAACTTTTCATTATCATTACTCACCCTGCGATGGCAACTCTCTACCCAACATAGGTACCTATATTTGTAATTTACACCTGATGACGTTTTTGTATCAACTAAATAAATAAAAGAGTGAGTAGAATGTACGAACTATGAATGTAAAATCGGGAAACCTATAAGATGTGATAAGATGTCGCGGATTTGGACTAGAAGTGACCTGCTAAAGATCCGATCAAGATGAACCTCATAGGAGATCACCTAGCGGGCAGTCCCTAACTATCGACCAATTTTGGGCAGAAGGATTCGTTAGACCGTGGGACATTCATTTTAGAAGGATTTTTACGTTTGCACAAGTGCATTGATTACTTTTGACAATGAAATACATTTTTAAGGAACCATCGAAAGCCATCTACGATGCTATATAACATGCACATGCACAATCCCTGGCAGTTTTTATCGGACCATTGTATAGTTTTGCCTGGCACAGGATTCGCGGACACAGATAGACAGAGGACCTATAAACAGACAGACACGAATCCGAAATTTTTCAAGTAGTTCTAAAACGTAAAATGAGGGTGGAAAGTTTGATTCCTTCTGAGCGCCAAGCATGTATCTTTTTACATACTCAATGATGGCGGAAAGAGTATACCCCACCTTCAAAACTGAGCAGTCATGCAGGTCTTGCATACTTCGTTCAAAATAACCTTCTACCCGAGTTTGGTCATCTTTCCCATGACAAGACATTGTCATCCACCTATGGCCATACTGTCCTTTTTAAGAGTTATCTTCAATATTAAACTACGACAAATGTTCTTATTTTTTCAAAACTATATCGATTAAAGCTATATACTTAGGTAAGTTCCTGACCAGGCTCCTTCCTTTGGACTATGACTGCTTCCGCGCCTCGACTGTTTTTGCCTGGCTACCAGAACCTTGACCTTATTTCGTCCCGAATCAGCGACTGTGAACTGTAAGGGTTTCATTTCTGCGCCTGCATTAGCATTACCTATTCAATATATGAAAATTCACTAAAGCAAGGATTCAAAAGTCTCATTTTGGTTTA
>JAEMON010000005.1:14286936-14303805 GCA_030264115.1 Lygus lineolaris
CGCTCATCAACTCATGCTGCATGAATGGGACTTTTTATCATAT
Organism: Lygus lineolaris; assembly: GCA_030264115.1. Classification (NCBI taxonomy): domain Eukaryota; kingdom Metazoa; phylum Arthropoda; class Insecta; order Hemiptera; family Miridae; genus Lygus; species Lygus lineolaris. Next base: position 14,286,980 of record JAEMON010000005.1, read on the forward strand.
AAATGTGACATCTTATTTGATGTTGGCCAATAAGAAGATGTTACCCAATTTATTACGAAGTCTTATTTTACAACACTTATTTTTTCAAATAGCATTAAAAAGAAGAAAAAAACAAAATTTTCTTGATTTTGGCTAATGCCATGATTTTTTTTTTTTTTTTTTTAAATAGAACCTGTTTTATGTCAACTATCAGTAATAATATTAGTAACGTTTTATTATTTCAGTAATGATGATCACTATGGAGGAGGAGGAAGTGAAAGAGGCGGCAGCAGACGTGACCGAGGATACGAGTAAGCATCATTGTTGTTTCCCAAATTGTAGTATTATACAAGCTTGATAAAATATGAAGCTTTCAATCTTCAACTACTACTACAACTGTTGGCAGACACAGTTGCAGTTACTCTCTTAGAGTACACTATATGTACTACTTCACTTTCCCTCAGTACTTGGTTAGTTTCATCTTGAAACTTTGAAAGTTTTGGTGACATCACACCCGATTTTTTTGCCAGCGCTTGAATATAGCATCCAAAGTCGATCTCGCCTGTATGCTGTGTACTAGCATCCATGTTTGAGATAATGTTTAAGCTTTTGGCGAGATAACAAGCATGAAAGTTTAAACCATGGAAGTAGGAAGTGCATTTTTATTTCCATGGATGTGTATTCCAAGCATGGAACACCATTTAGGTTACCAGAACACCCTGCATTGATACCATAGTTTGATGTTACTTGTTTCTCTTCTCCAGCGATTACTACGGTGGTGGTGGTGGAGGTGGAAGCTACAGAGGAGGCGGTGGACGTTACAGATCCCCCTCACCGTACTACTCCTCCAGCAGATCTAGGCGATCTCGCTACGACCGCTCCCGATCACGATCTTACAGTCCAAGTAAGTTGAAAGTTCATGAACACGAGTAAGTTCAAAACAGAGTACCTATTCAATGAATTAATGCACAATAATGATGGTCTAACCCACGGAACACATAAGAGTGTTTATACATGTTCCGTCGTCGAACCCCAGCACTGAGTACCACCTGCAAAATAACACCTGAATATAATATTCGTTATTTGGTCCGACCAACCTGAAGATATTGTACAATCACCCTGCAGTGGATGGAAATGGGAGAGCAGGTGTAAACGACTGATGCTAGTTAAACAATCTCTTCCAGAGGTTACCAAAATATAATCTCAGAATCTCGTTGAATGTTACAGATTGATGGCTTACTGTTGGAAATAACATGGGGGGGGGGGGGGGGGGGGGGGGGGAGAAGTGCTCGAAAATCGCTATTCTGGGGTTTTTAAGGACACCAGAATACCACATTCGCCTAAAACTCCCAAATTCCATTGTATTTTGGCTGTTGACCCATAAATCTGGATGGATGGTTACCTTGTCAATGACATGACCCTACCTCTCATTTATGTCGTCCCTTCCTTTCGACGCCCATCATTCCTACAACCTCCTATAATCTTCAGCTCTCTTTGTAGGTGATGCATTCATTCACGGTTTCATTTAGTGATCCCATATATAAGTATAACTGATTATTAAATCCTCTTGTTTTCAGGGCGATATTGATGATCCGGCCACAAGGAGGAATCTCGGAGCATGATGGTTTCCAACTAACCGATTCAATAATCTCCAAACTCTCCAGTCGTGGAACCATTTACTTACTCGTGTTGATTTTTATTTTAAAAGTATAGGTAGTCCTTTTAATTTTTTAAATTGTTTTTTCTTATCTCTATTAGCATTAGGTTCTTTAGCCTGTAATCAATAGCCACAGAAGAGTTCTGCTTAAAATTTAACTATTTTTCTCGACGGTGACGCCTATCGTTTCTAGTATCGACGTTCAGTACCTATCTGATATCACTTGGTTGACTGGCGAAAATGATTGAATTCTTGTCGCTTGACGACTACCTACTCAATGTATGTATCATATATATATATATGCTATGGTGTAAATAAAGCATTTTCATTTACAATATTGCCTTTCCTTTTTATCACCTAAGTCTTTACCTCAGATGAGTTAATGGTGCGTGATTATAGTCCAGGCAACGAACGTTTTGAGGTAGAATTAAATAGGACCCAAACGAAAATAGGCACAGACGTAGGGAGGGTTATCCTAATTAACATACTCAAAGTCCTGGGGGTGGGGTCCCTAAAGGTCCCTTTTTTAGGTTTTTCATGAATATCTCGAAAACGATGCATTTTTTGATGTACCATGTGGTATAGTAAATGAAAGCTGATAAAATTTTCTTCAACTTTGATTATAACGTTTTTTTTCAAAATTCCGAACGGTTACAGAGATATAATGCATCCGAAAATGGACAAATTTTGAATATCAGGTTTTGAGCTCACGTTTTTCGGATAACTTTGTTATCCAAGAACGAGAACATTTCTATCAGATCAATCGTTTGGACGGTAATCAACAAAGTTATCCGAAAAATGTGAGGTCTAAACCTGATTTTCAAAATTTGTCCATTTTTGGATGCATATATCTCTGTAACCGTTCGGAATTTTGAAAAAACGTATATAATCAAGATCAAATTCACGTATAAATTCAAGTTGAAGAAAATTTTATCAGCTTTCATTTACTATACCACATGGTAGGTACATCAAAAAATGGTTTCAATAGTTACCTACCTACCATGTTTTGGGCTGGATTGCATAGAACACGGGGTTAGATGTTGGCATGTTTTCCTGGAACCGTCGTTAGCTCTTGATGCAGCGTAATGCCCAGCTTGTTTGCTTCGAGGCATTGTTTCTAATTACTCTGAAGCAGGTTAGGGGTTTTGAACACCAAGACCTGATTCTATGAATGGGGGATTCAGGTGTCGGCATTTTCGACTTCAAATTCGGATTGAGCACCCTTGAAAACTCCTTAGTTCTAATTTTCAGCTGAAAATGTTCATTAGGTTGGCTGTATAACTGGTGAGAAGATCAGTTCTAAGGAGCGGAGGGTGCCTCCCCAGGAGTGCGCGGGGTGGGTGACGTCATCTGTGTCGATTTTGCGGCACTCGTTTTTGTCCACTAAAGTCATTGGATACCCCACATATAGCACCTTTTTGGAAAGCTCACACTGAAACCGAACGTTTAACGAATAAAATGGAACAGCCCATTACCCGAAAACTGGGGCAATTCATATTTTGTGTGATATTTCCTGGCTTATCAGTCTTGTTGGTAAGCTGGGAGTGGCCTGTGTTGAAAAAGCTTCAAAAGTTAGTTTTAATAATAGGTTAAATCATCGTTCCTTAACTTTTTACAAGGTTTTACCGTACTAAAAGAAGGCCTTGGGCCGAAAACAGTGGGGTTTTAAATTTTTTGATAACTAGGTAGTTTCTCATCAAACAGTAATGGGGGATTCTGGTGTGTCGGAATTTTGCATTTTTGACTTCAAATTCGGATTCAGCACCCTTGAAAACCTCATAATTCTAATTTTCAACACGAAATTTCCATTAGGTTGGCTGTAAAACGGGTGAGAAGATCACGTGTGATGTCATCAGTCCTGAGGAGGGGCGGGTGACGTCACAGGTGGGGATTTTGTGGCACTTCTAAATCATCGGATATCCCACATGTAGCACCTTTCTGGAAAGCTCCCATCTTTCAGTTTTACGAATAAAATGGAATTGCCCATTGCCTCCATCAAGTTGTCTTCGTTAGGTATACTCTGTGCACCTTGGGGATATTTTGAGCAGCGTGACTCTGTTATGCCCAGTGACCCTCATCACACCTTTGAATTTCAAAAGGGTCAGAGGGGGTAAGGTCAACTTCCCCCCCCCCCCCCCCATAGCTTGGTGCACATTCTGGCAGAGCTTTTTTTAGGCCTTGGCCAGATATAGAACATGTTCTAATTTTCTCGGACGCCATTTTGTGTAGAAAAAATGCTGGAAGATAAACCTCAAAAGGTTTCAATTCACATCTGCATTGACAACCACATTATCACCTTCTATTTATTTTCAGTCCCTTGGAAAAAAGCTGATTTGTCCTCTTCAACTTCCAGCCAAAAAAAACTCAAAATAAGCGTGTGATGTGGCATTGAGTAAATTTTGATTTTTGTTAAAATATTCGAATTTCAGTGTAATAGGGCCAGTTATCTGATATATTACGCCAGCTATTCAAAACTTATCTATTCAAAGTGAACGTGTATAAAAATTATTCGAATCAGGGTTTCGATAGTGCAGCGTTGTTACTGGGAGACATCTCAAACCTATTGGCTATGCCTCTAACAGGCATTCAAGGTCTCTTCTTCCCCCTCCCTATCCTTCTTCCAAACTCTGTGTTAGGCCAGCAAAATCAAGAGAAGGGGTTCAAAGGGTGGGCCCCACAGATCACTACGGAAGAGACATTCGAGGCCTGCTGTATTCGTTTGCGACTGCGTTAGTTCCGAAAATTGTAATCTCGCAGCACCGTCTTGTGGACTTGCCTCTCCATGGTAGAATGGTAGATTTTCTTTCTGTCTACAGTACTGACAATGGCTCATGGAATTTATTCAAGAAAGTCTTCATTATCAATTATCTTATTTACACACTCAACAACATTTTGAAAAACTAGGTACAATCTTGACAACGTGTATCATGTCCATTATTTCAACACATAATCCTTGGGGAACTGACTGACTCTTGGGAAGCTCTTCACAAGGTCTTCAGGGTACTCAGTCATCATTTTTGGTATTGGGCGAGGCGCTCGGATTTGATTCGTGATGTTTTCCATTATCTCATCAGGGACTTTATCATCTGGGAACAGCAGTAGTCGCTCCATTGTGTATCTTCGCTGGAGGTTACCTAGAAGGAAGAAAATACCTTACGTCTAGTTACCTCTCTCCGTTAGATACAATCCCAGTAAACGAATCAGGCCTCTTGGACAAGTTGACAAAAAAAAAGGAACTAAGTATACTCCATAATAATATATGGAGTATCTATTTCCTCTTTTTTTATTCTATTAGCCTATAGTCAAGAGAGAGTGGTAGGTACTTAGTATCTATAGGTAGGAAGAGGGAAATTTTAGTCTGATGCTAAGACAGGCTAATTTCTAGTGTTAGAAGAGAAGCACAAAAAACACCTCCTTAGGATAGTTGACATATACGGGGGTACTTGTAGAGGATATTATTTTTTTTTATCAATGTATATGTAAATACTCAAGTATTGGAATGTAGTACAAACCATCCATGCTGGTATAGACAGCTTTCTTAACAATCATCGTAGGATCTTTTTCATGGAGCTCCCAAGCTAGAGTCCAGCTTGCTCCACCTGGGTAACCCGTATGGTGGAAGTAAACGCGTTTCTTCCATTCATCTCCTGGTAGAGCGATGTCCTGTGTGTTAGTTACAACAACCATGTCCCCGCAGTCACTTATAGGGTGGTAGAAAGGCTTGTGTCGGCCCTGAGGGAGGAAAGTCACAATCACATCATTGATTATGAAATGGAATATAGGTGATCTTATTTCCAAAACATTAATGAGAATAAGTTTTAGGCTATAGGATAATGCTCTCATCCTCTTCCTTCACCTAGAATCAACTGTCCATTGTGACCAACATGCAGGTAGGTAACCACGTTCGTAATTAAGAATCAGGTGTTCTATTATTTTGGTATCACCACAAGATGGAGTTTCTAAACAAAAGCATGGCGGTCTGTCAATAGGTACAGTAACCAAGCACAGTGGGGGGAAAAAACTAAAATTGGATTGTGAATCATGCAATCATAGGGTTAACCACCTCCTCGTGTGAAAGGGTTAACCACCTCCACTTACACTCTGGCCCTTATTAGATGATACAAAGGATTTTTAGAAGACCACCAGACTCGGCACCACATCACAAGCCCAAGGCCAACCCCCAACCTCCAGGTAGCGCTTGAAGGATTGAATGGGACCCTCATTAGGGCAGGATAATTCCAATCGTTTATCTCCTCATGCAACAATATTGTGATCCATTCATTATTTCGAGCATTCCATAACCAGAATCGTGATCTGCTTAAAAACGCTGCAAATTATTACACAACGGTTTATTATTTTCTGTATAGATTGCCCATCTACAAAGATCCTATTGACATGAAATACCCACCTACCGCGAGGTTCACAATCATCTCTTGGTGACAATGAGTAGGTACCTTCCTGTAATTATTATTATCGGAGAGTTCTATCATTCATTCATTCACTAAGGAAGCTTCGGAAAGTAAACAACAAACGGTGCCGGTGTAGTGTGTGATCTACTCAACTGTGTCTGGTGGAGTGTGCGATTTACATGTAAACTAACTCTATCATTTGGCATAATGATAGATTGGGATGTAATCTATTGTTTAAATCGGTGAAATGAAAAAACATATTGCCATGCCGCACTGATTTGTACGTTTGACATCCTCTCTGTTGACAACGATAGGCTGGAGTCCATTCGCCATTCCTATTTTTCCGTCTTTTCAAAGCCATTTGGGACCCATATTTGTCACACGCATTTCTTGTAAAATCAATTGAAATTCGGTTGTTAATCAAAATCGTATGGCACATCTCATCATTTGCAACAACACTAATATAAAAATCTCTTAAGAATATTAAAACAAAAGTTAGGTACGAACTCACAAAATCACAAAATATCACAGCTAACTAACTCACCTTTCTGTACTTAGAATACGTAGGTACGATCGGTAAACGTCAGAAACGTAATGAACACTTTATTCCCAAGTAGGAATAAATTATAAAAGTAAAGTCGGATCCTGCGCATACAACATCGCTGCTCAAACATACCTTGTAGGTCACGGACTCGTTGCGGATAGATCACGAGCTCGGCATAGATCACACACTACACCGGCACCCAACAAAATTGGTTCGGTGGAATCGAAAGAAAGTTGCATTTGATTTGAACAGCTGATATTTTAACGGAGATTTTGCCTACTCGGGAAGAATTGCGATTCACACTCGTGTTTCTGCCCTTTTTCAACCCTTACAAGGGAGTGAACGGTTGGTCCTAAAACGCTCCGCAAGGTCTCATACGAAGCTAAAAAATGTGTTCTATTTTAAATCAATGGAAAAAATATACCTTCCTCTTTGAAATTTTCGAGCTAGGGCGTTTTGAAAATTGCATCCCAAATTTTACCCTTAGAGAAGACTGACGGTAAGACAACTAGACCCCGAATGGGGCCGGTATACCAAATTTCATTAATTTTGGACCATGGTAACTAAGGAAAGTGCCGCTTACGGCGGACGGACGGATTTTTTTTTAATTCGATTCTTGGATTCTACGTGTCTTTACAAATTTGTGTCGGTTAAAATTTGGTGCTCGATTCCAAAGGTTCATCATTGAAAATAATAAACCAAAAATGAATATAAGTAACCTGTATAAACTTGAATAAAATGTATTGAAAAAAAAAAAAGTCAGTCAAAAGTTCAACCAAAAAAGTGATTGCTCATGGTTAGCCATGGGAAGCACTCGTGGTCCTGCTTCCACCCTCAACCCACAGATTGCAATGGTGATTTGAGAAGGCAAGAGGGGAATATGGAAAGGGGGCTGAGAGGATCCATAATCCAACAGTTAGTGTGGCCTGTCAAGGACAGAAGGCCAACCATGACAAGGTTGTCACCTCATGGCAGGGAAGGGGTTTTTGTACCTGGAGTCCTGGGCTAGAGTGTAATTGGTATCATAATTATCAGTACCATTAGGTTTTGTTCGCAGTGTCATTCACAATCGGTTGGAAGTGGTTTACAAAACAAATGAAAACGAGTACAGTGCCCAAGCGCCACCAACACCGATATCCAAACCGTCAGAAGCTGCAAGCAAAAATTCTTCGGACCAATGCAGTGATACACAACTAGGTTCAAACTGGTTTGAAGAGCACTACGACCAGCATGAATACTATAAAAAGTCCAAAATAATCAGAAGTTGCTGGAAACGGATTCTAGCAAATCAATTGCAAGTTCTAACAAATTGAAGAGTTGAAAAATAAGTTACAATTTTTGGAGATAATAAATTCATCTGAACTATTTGACGTAGTTCTATAAATTTAAGGTGAGTGGTTAACCTGAGACCCGATGATTAAGATTAGTTAGGCCAAACCAGCAGCCTCGGCCAATCACAGCGCATCTACCGATATTATACTTTTCTCCACTTGTTTTTAAACTCATGATATTCAAACGTCTCTAAAAAGAGTAGGTAAGGAATTCTCGATTGTCATTTTTATGTTCGCACATATTTATATTTTCAGAATCTTCGGAGGGAAAAAATGAATTCATGAAACGAATAAATTCACAATTTGGAGACGTTCACTTATTTAATTTGGGGTCATCATTAGATAGGCATAAGAGGACTATTCGACAATGATTGGTTGCTTCTACCTTACTCTCACCTGATCGCTCAATTTACCTACATTCCAGTAAAAGGTGGGCATCATAAAAATTCACAAGACGTCACAGCACCTTAGTGTAACATAGGTACTCAACGTACTTACTTGAAGATGTTTGGTGATCAATTTGGCTGAATCGAACGGATTTTGCCACTTGGCATCGTACAGGTGCCAGACTCTTGAGAACGCCTGCCACTGAGTGACTCTTTTCAAGGTGGACATGATGTGATCACTGGAATAATCGTTCAAAATAATAAGTTCTTTGCGAGGAAGGGGCAAGTCGATCGTAGTGTAGATCATTCAAATCTAATAATTAGAACCTATTTACTATGAATCTATTAATTATTGTTATTTTTTTTTGGCGAGTTTGGGCTAATAAATCGTAAAAATACTTTTCTAGAATTCCACGGTGGCGTATTGCATAGTAGCGTATAAAATGATATACCTATTCATTCAACGATGGGGATGAAAGGAAGGGGTTGTGGGAGTTGACAGAGTTTGGAAATAGCGATGTCTTGTGTTGAGAAGTGGAAGTTCATCGTGGATGCTAAAATGGTAATGATTAGTGTCCATCAAAACACAGAAGAGATTGTGACCCTGACTATGTATACCATGCGTGAACTTGCTGATTTTTTGAAGATCCTTAGTGATGGGCGATATTAATAAATTCGATACCAGTACTCGACACTGGTATGAAAACATTCGATACTACTCAAATATCGAAAGAAAATATTCGATTCCGAAGACTATCTATACTATGTACTCATATAAGTACTTTATCGCACTTTAAATTAAACAAATTTTAAAAATAAAAATGAGTTGAACAGAAAGAAACAACACAATTTACCATGAACAAAAGTATTTACTAAGTAGAAAAGAGTTATTTACATTATTTTTATCTACAAACATGTCATTTGAAGACACTACCTTTGACTCTACCCATGACGAACATAGATAGGAAGTGTAAAATTGTGCCACTAGGATGCACTCCTAAAAGTACCTACATAACTATATCATTCTAAACGGGGAAATAATTAGTTAGGTACATGTTCGGTTTTAATTTTACCGATCTTTATTTTCCTACCTGTACTTTTATTCTGTTACAATAAACTTTTAAATTTAGAAAGGGGAAAACAACTTGCGAGACATTCAAGTATTTTTTCTGATACCGCGAGAAATACTCGATACCTACCAGTAACTCGTATCGAATCAAAATATGCTATACGAAAGTACTCGGTATCGAAAGGAAATATTCAATACAATACTCATATTGATAGGTATCACTAAAGAATCCTTGAGACCTACACCAGTGGTTCTCAACCTGTGGGGCGCGAGACTGTCTGAAAATGGTAGGATAATAATAACAACATGGGATCAGAAGATAGGAACAGACAGGCACAGGCGTCAAGAGACCAAAATGTTCCCGAAATTGAGTGTTTTCACTTTCGTGTTACTGACTTCTGTTGTAAGCGTAATTTAAACATGAATAAGAACCGCTGTATTTTTCTGAATCTTTGATTCATACCTATTTGTTAAGGATCTAACTTCAAAATTTGCGTACGGTAGGTAGGTCTAGCTGAAACGATTCTCATGGTGCTAGGGGGGCATGACCAAGGAAAGGTTGAGAACCACTACTCCATGGAAGAAGGAAAAGGAAGGATCAGGCGGTGGAGGGTTGCGTTACCTTCACCCATGCCACTGCTCTAGACGTACTGAGTTTCGATTTAGAGGTTCATATGTTGTGGACGGGAAATCGTTAAAAAATTAAGGAACTTCGAGGGGGTTCGAACCTTATTGTCACAGCGAAATTTGATGGATTCTGCTATAACTCACCAACTAACGACCTCGGCCACCGAAGACCTGGTGTCTGTCTCTCATTTCTGCTGAAGGATAAGCTTTCGTTCACAACACATACACCAACTTTTTTGGACCGGCCAGGAAACACCAGCTATAGGTCTCCCACTAGAATAAGACGCTCCGACCCTGCGCTTGAGGCCAAGAAAGGAACCGCAGAAAGAGGAAACAGCTGGGAAATTTTGATTTAAGGAGTAGTACCTACTTCTCCGCTAGAACGCAGGGTCGAAGCGTCTTATTCTAGTGGGAGACCTATAGTTCCGTGGCTCAACAGTCTCAACACTACATACTGTACATGCAGGTCGATCGAAAAGGTGTTTCCTCCCATTGCTTTAGCTTCCATCTCTGATGCGTTGTGTTACTCGGCTAACTCCAAGGAGGATCTTCTAGGGAACGATCCTGCCTACTCCAAGAATTTGAGCAAAATCGGATCTTTAGGTGGTGTGACATAGGTTTTCGTAGAAATTCAGTTTTCCACAAGCACAGTGGCTAACATAATTCTGACAACAATGATCAATAGGGAACCGTTTACTGGCTAAACCACGAAAGCCCTGAAAATTTCATGAAATTCAACTGAAAGTTGTGCAAGCTTTGTGTATTGCAAGGATCAATTACGTGCAGCTCATTAGGTACTCATGTTCCAAGTGGGTTCACACATTTCAGTGGGTTCAGACATTCTTTCAGTTCCCGCTCTTAGCATTATCAATAAGCGCAGTAGATTCAGTGGAGATTAAATAATAACATCCCTACGACCTTACAGGAACTCACCGCTTGGAACAAACGGAACAATGAAATTAATTGGGGACCATATAGATCTGGAAGCTTACCCATACAAACGCCTGCTAAGTGGTTCATTATATTCCTCGTATTCAACGAATTAAACAAGAAGTTCACGATCGTGTTGATATTTTTCAAAACTAACAAACGTCAGTATGCAGTGACGATCCGATTACGATAGGTAATCATGAGAGGTCCACCCTACTCTCCAAGTTTGAGCTGTGACAAGATTTATCCACTATTATTGCTTATCAGATCCTTGTGCAAGTTGAAATTGATTTTAAAAAACGTAGATAGGCTACCTTTACCTTATAATAGTATTTTGCAACGTATTTCCACCACTTTTCTCCCTCTTTTCTTGCTTTCACGTTTGTTTCTGTTTCACCAATCACTAATCGACTATGGACTAATCTAAAATCTAATCAAATTGTTGTTGTAATTCCAATATAATCCTCTAATCCTTACGTTAGTATCAGTACACAGTATTCCATGCTCTAATCTAACTTCTAATCAACTCGGACCGCATGGAAGAAGTTCATGTTCTCTTCCTACATCCATGGTGGCCCGTGGATCTTTATATCATGGAAGTGGAAAATGAAAAATCCATGTGGTCACGATTCACCAAGGAATTTGGAATGAAAAACAAGCGGCGCCTGGTGCATTCCACGGTAGGCAATCCCGTTGCAGGCGTCCTAGTTAACACAGGCAGGAAAAACGCTGTTTTTTGTCGATTTCTCCGAAATTACGGACTTTTTCCACATTAACCTACACTGTTTTATTGTTTATCACCTCAAGACCCTCCACATAGTTGCCAATCTCAACAAAATTGGTTGTAGGTCTAGGTAGTTATTTTATTTTCAGAAGGTCAAAACTTTTCCTACAGACTTATTAACAGTTTCCTGCCCTGTCTTTTTGTTTGGCATCAACATTAGGGGTATTCATGGTCCAGGATATTCGACGTCGAATTGGAATTTTCGAAGTGAGCTAATGCGCTAATTCCTGCTCTGATTTGAATTTGCCAAAGGCTGGAGGCGTCAGATTCGATATTCAACGATTCGTAGATCGAATCAGACCATGAATACCCCTCGGAAGTCTTCTCTCAATTTCTTTGAATATACGGACCTTTTTTAATCAATATCCTACCTGCCAGATGCTGGACAGAAAAAGTCGCTGCACCCCCAACAGAAAGGTAAACTAAACTAGAGGAGCGAGAGTGATGCAGTTTGTATCTAAATACGTTTCAGTAATTACGAGTGCTTACCATAATATTTATTATAGGAGGCGGGGGGCGGTCCGCCTTGGGTACCACCAGGCCTAGCTACACCACTTCAGTTGAAGCTCCATGTGAATGGTCGACGGCGTTGCGGTTTTACGGTTATGTGGTTTAATTTAACTATTAGCCAATGAGATTAATTAGAATTACGGTTTTACGGCTTTGGACGACATTACGTCGTTGCGGCTTAATGTCACCGCTCACAGCCTACTTCTTACCCCCATGTTCCTCATTTCTTGATGACGCTCTCGACCAATCACAGTAAACGCTGTGATATATCATTCTCAGACACTGTGTAGATTCAGTAACGAGTTTGGTTGTTTAGGTTGTAGGTTCATATTGTTGTGTGCTTTGTCTACGAATTATACACCGATTATTCTGAAGGTAAGAACTGTGTTTTCAAGCTACTTTGTTTCCCCTGTAGGAAGTTTTGGACACCAAACCGCTGAGGTGAGGGCCCTTCCATTTGTGACTCACCACCAGGGTGTAGGAACAGATTCCGACTTCCATGGGTTTCGGTATTCCCATGGAGTAATGGAGTTAGTATTCCTATAGTATTCCCTAGGATCCATGGGCACTATGGGATCTATTCCTACTTCCATGTATGGGATTCACAAACCAGCTTGGCCACGTCAAAAACACAAAAAAACTCTAGTCTAGGCTTAGGGGCAAGATTTTAGAAAATTCTCTGTTTACTGCTTACTGCAACCCAATTTTCAAGTTTTCCTCTTATTATGAATGTAGCAGTATCACAATTTTTCACAACGTGGCCACTTGACATCACATGTGTAAGAAATGGCTAGAGTATGAGTTAAAAGTAGTTTTGGTTTGAGAGAAAGACCGTCAAGTCCAAATGGCCGTTATCACACCTGTTATCATTACACAATATACATCTTGTTTTGCATTGCATTCCGATCCCGTCAGTCACAAGGAAATTTCTCCGTTTTGTTAGTGAGCATCCTGAACTCACATTCCGATTTATTCCTGTATCCTCAGAGGAAACTATGTCGGCTCCCCCGAAGAAACTGGAGATGGAATCTGAGGACAGCAGCTCCTGCGAATCTGATGGAGAGGAAGGGATGGAGTACACCGGCAACGAGGTGAGCGCACGTGGTTCAACATTCCAATAGTTTGATTACAATGGAGAATGACATGAATCAAATTCGCTATTTCTAACAGGCAATGTTAGCCACTTCGCTCTTAAATTCCTAAACCATCCTTACTTGGGTTATTTACCTACTGAATGGATTGTTGAAAATGTTCGGATTATATTTGCCTATAGCTTATTTTTATAAGTACTATCATGCAGTAAGTACAAGTACCTACCTATAGTTCACTACAATACCGATACAGGTAGATGGAATAAACGTCGATTTTTAATCGAATTTTTGAGCTTTTTTCAAAATAACTCTAAAGTGTTTGATGTTATTCCCAGGGTTTACTCACAATGCTTTCTATCGCTGCAATGGCTTCACAATTCCTGATGCTCAACCCGTTTTTATAACATTTTACGGGGCACTTGGAAAAGAGAGCTCAGAAACTCGATTTTCGGAGGTTCCGATAAAAACTGCAAACACTCCATTATACTCGCTCCAGGATGAAACTAACTCAAAAAACGGAATGAATCCTTACTCTTCATGTATCTGAGTTGCCAAAAACGTAAAGTACAGTGTGATTTGTGGATGTGGACCTTCGATTCAAGGGCTTTTCCCCATCTCTGGCCTCATGCGGGCGCAGTGCGTGTTACAAGTTCGGCTCGAGTATTCCAGTCCTTAAAATTGTTCTATTTTTTAAAAATAAAAGTGGTGCGCTAGTTGGAACAGACCTTTGTATAGCAGCTACTTATACAGCTCCTTATACCTACAACAGCTGGAGCTATTCCACTGTAACTTAGGTACACAATATGCATTTGGATAGGTAATGAAAGAACCCCTGTTCTGTAGGTTGCGATTTAGAAATTGAGTATTAATAGTAACTTTACTCATATATGTCACATCTTAATATTTTTGTAGAAAGTCGAAGTCGATTTTGAAGGAAGAAGCCCGATTGATGCAGATTTCTTCGGAATCAAACAACTTCTTCAGCAGCTATTCGTGAAAGCCCATCTCAACGTTGGGGAGCTGACGGAGCTTATAATTGGACAAAATAACATTGGCTGCGTCGTCAAGGTAAGAGCATGCCCTACTAGAATATTGTTTATAGTTCTTTATTCTTAAAGGATTCTTGTTGAGGATTCAGTGAATTACCTAGTCGTTATTCTCCCTACATTTCGGCATTTTCAAGGGCTATAAACTTGAAAAACAAACATGATAGGGATTAAGGCTGTACGGGGGTGTAGTTCGTTATCAGCCCCCATTTTGTTCTCTCTTTTGCATGCTCACTTGACCACCTTTTTCAATTTTTGAGGAGTGTCCCGTAAACTAGATTTCATGTGCTGTATGAATAATACACCGCACTTATGTTTTCGAATACTCCAAGCAATGAAACTAGACATTGAAAAAAGTGGGAGCGGATACCGAACTATTTCCCTAGAGAAAAAGTTCGATAACCGCCCCCACGACTGAATTGCACTGATTCGGCCTGGGACGTTTTCTTGGGAGAGATAAGCGAAAGACGTTCTGTTCTAACATGTCGTGGCAATTGGGAATGGGGAGGGACTTCCTTATTTTGGTCCATTATTAACTATGTGGGGGCGGTTATCGAACTTTTTCTCTAGGGAAATAGTTCGGTATCCGCCCCCACTTTTTTCAACACCTAATTTCCCAATTAATCTTAACCAATCAGAAATTATAATTCGTCACGATTGTGCTCAAGAAGATGAAATCTAGTTTACGGAACATTCCTGCAAAATTGAAAAAGGTGGTCAACTAAGCATGCAAAAGAGAGAACAAAATGGGGGCGGATAACGAACTACACCCCTGTACGGCTTGAGTATAAGTTCAGAGAAATGATGTATATTTAGTTACATTAAGCTCATGAATTACCTACTTACATGGTTGAGTTGTAATCCTTCAATGTATTCTCTCAATGGTCGAAACCCTACGTACTCCTCCACGTGCCTACTATATTATGTTTTTAGGTATACCCAATACATTTAAGGAGCCAATATAATACCGATATACCTACTGATATAAATTATTAGTTAGGTACATACCTATTTATCCACACATTCCCCCTTGTTTGGCCCTTAGTGGCGGAGTCTTTGATCCCTTCTTTCCCCTTGTAGATTATACATTGGTCCTAGCACCCTAACAAATCCATTCCCTCAAAATCAAACATGCTGTGATTGTAACAATCAACGGATATTCGACTATCAACCACCTAGTACATCCTATCAACCACGCAATTATTCTAGCGTTTTCGAGGTGGCCAGGTGATGAAATGATGAAATAAAAGGTCTGGAGGGCCGTGTGATAATCTATTATCTGGCCCAGAACTCACTGATCACCATGAGATACCCTCAAGGAAATCCTTGCAGCCATTCGGCCCTGAATTCGTCGCATTGACATACTCGCAATTACACACGCACAAACTCACTAATTATAGTAATGGGATTAGTCAAATCTTAAGTAAAATAGTAACTTGCTTAGTCTGTCATTTTATTGATTATAGAGTCGTGGAAATTTGGGTTTCTCTTCCGTTTCATGCAAGGTGTGTGATTGGCACTATCATCCCAATTTTTCTTTGTTTTTCTAGATAGAACCACCAAATACATAATTAATACAATTATTAATTTGTTAGTATTAATATTTAACATAGTTATAATTTCGTAGTTTTAGAAATCTAAGGTTTGTTCCAACTAGCGGTGGTGGTCAGGTCCCCTCACTTCAGTACCCTGAACTGCTGCTAGTTGGAACGAATCTCTAAACTCAATGGCAGGGTGCTTACATGAAATACATAAATGATAGTAATTTATTGTAATGATAGTAGTAATGATAGTCACATTGTTGCAGCAAAGCGATGCTGAGGAACTGACTGCAGAAGACGACGATGATAGTGACGATGGCCTTATGGAAGTCTTCGGAGTCACTTCAGTCATCAATCTGTCCAGCAAACGGGTTAGTATGAGTGCTTCATTATTTTTTAAAGGGTTGACAATCGATTTGCAAGGAACGGGACACTAAGTAGGTACTCGTAAGGTTCTGGTATTTCTAATTTCAAATTTGGGTACCTAAAAAAATGGACCGTGGACATGAACGGAAACTGGTGGCCAAACTGGATGTTCACCAATGTTTCAAATAAATTGATCCCCTGGAGTCGAAGTAAACAACGTTTTACAGTTTTTAACGCATCATTAGTTTTCAAATGTTTATGTTCAGAAACTAAAGTAGTCCCTACACAATACTTTCCAAACTGCCTGTCGATGTTTTGAGGAGTTTTTAGCCCACAACTAACAGAATAGATCTGTGAGTAACAAAGAAAACTTACTTATCTGGAAAAATTGGAACTAAGCCCTAATCCCGAAAAAACAACGAAAATCATGTTCATCAACTATTCCTGAATAAATAGGAATACTATTAAGCAAAAACTAGGCTCCCGGTAACCAGGTGGTCGAGAGGGCAATGGGGTCAAAAAATTGCTCTCATGGGGGGGGGGGGGGGGGGGGGGG
>JAEMON010000005.1:14304805-14322388 GCA_030264115.1 Lygus lineolaris
TGTTCGGTTGGCATCTTGGACGGAATTGGCCAATGATAGACACCCTTTCAACGCCACTTTCGCGCCAAAATAACAATAATAAATATTTCAATGAATTTTCTAAAATTACGGATACACCATTTGTGCCTTACGTCTTCATTATTGTTTCTTTTGAGTTTTGTTTTCTTTCAGAAAAAATGTGAAAAAAAAGAAAAAAATGATGACAATTCCCCATTCTCTGTCTTCTACGGAGGACATTGAAATCCTTACAATTTCCCTCTCTGGTCGTAAATGCGTGACCGCCTTGTTAGTAACTGACATGTTCCTATTACGTCATGTTTGTTCAAATGTTGTGGCTTTTTTCATGCAGCTCCTTTATACGAACTCGTACTATTGAAACAACGGTAGGTGTTATAGGGTGCGTATATTTTCCTTTACTCATCACCAGCCCTGTCTGTTCTAAATTCACGGGAACTCTCAAGAAAATACAAAATACAGTAGAACTGGTGTATTTGAACTCGGGAAAACACAATACAAACAACAAAGTCGCTAGGCTCACCTAGCCCCGCTTCGCGCGAAATGACAGTGTTGTACAGTTAGTGGCAACACTGGGATTTCGCGCGAAATCCCAGTGTTGCCACTCACTGTACATCACTGTCAACTTTTATTTTCCCCAATCAGAAGAACAGTTGCATTAGTTGTATAATTACTTCCTATTGTCGATAATTCATTATTGGATGTTGTTATTAATTTCAATTTTTCTAGGAACACGAAGTAATAGGTCAACTCAGAACCCTCTTGTCCGAGCTGGCCAATGAACATGCTACCACTGAAGTTGCCTCAACTGTGAAAGCGGCTCTCGAAGACTCCGGCAAACCGCTTGGGCTCATCATAAATGAGCGCTATGTCAACATCCCCTGCCAAATCTCTGTTCCTCTTCTCGACTCACTAAGGTCAGTGTTCTGATGACAGAAATCTTTGTTTCTCCATCCAATTGGATGTAGATTTGACTTTCTGAAGCTCCTGCCTTATGGTCTTCACCTGGCTGCTGAGAGAAGTTATCAATGAAGAGCTCCGAGTACCAGTATGTAATAGGTTGGCACCATCCAAAGAGAGCCTTCACGAATTATTACCCAGCGGTTTATTTATTTCCATGTTGACAACTCTCCCACTCTACGTACTAAACCGCTCGCGATAAAGTTGTGGAAACCCATTTAAATAAAAAGATGATGACCTAAGTAACCCTCGAAATCGTTTTAACTTTGTAACTCATTATTTTCGTGGAAATTGATAACGTTGTCACTCCGATTTATTTTCTGTCGTCACAAAAATTAATAATTCGATCTCATTCAATTTGCAAAATGGTTAACTATTTAAAATTCAAAAAATCTATTGCGTCTTCTACTGAGTTACGAGTTAATGATTTTTAAATCTCAACCCTTGTTTTCTACCCCTAGAGAGGAATGACAGAAACGCTGAGCTTCGGGGACCAACTCGATCCTAAATGGGACATATTTATCAAATGAATTGAATTAAGTAGTTATAATATTTTTGGTAGACTGGAAATAATGCCCAGAGGGTGATTATTGAGTGATCGGAAATTTTTACTTGGAAACAGTCTCAGCGCGGATGATGCCATATGGCATCATACTGCAGTTTTCTCACTTACGGGTGATGCCATATGGCATCATCTCATTCCTGAGGGGCTCGCTTACTCAAATCGCTCGTGGAAGGGTTTAGAACTTTTTGAAAAGACCCGTTTGACATTCGTTAGTGTTCTGAAAACCGAAAAATGCCCTTCAGACTTGTTTTTACCGTTCTCAATGTTTACAAGAAAGTTACGTGTAAGGAAGGGGAGCCGCTTCACCTCAGTTTTTTCCTGTCAGGGGCGTAAGTAAGGAAAAATGGTCCCACGCTGAGAGTGTTGTTGAAGAATGTGGCTCCAGCAGGACTAAGGATTTCTACAACCTCTGGATTTCTAACTCAGCCCTCTACCTTGTTGGGTCATACCTTAGAGCTGACCGCAAATGTTCCAGCTTGGAACGTACGATTTTATTGTTTTTTGGTTTTGACTATTACGATGAACCAAGAAAACACCCATAGAAAAAATGCCCTCTCTACGAAATTTGGCGAAAACCATCAAGACCTGAACAAAAATGTAGGTCAGTGTCGGTCTTTGTTTTATATTATTATTTGACCAGTTGGTTGTACATTGTATATTAAAGCAGTAGGGCTTTAGTTACTGTTTCTATTTTTGAGAAATGCACTCTAAAAACACTAAAATTCGCATAAATTTAACGTTATTGAGGATGTTGGGCGCATTGGAAAGTACGCTTCACGCTCGTAGGTTTTGGAGCTGTTGATTTCGAACTTTGCATTCCAACACCTCCTCGCCTTCGTTTACTCTGTTTATAAGCTTTTTGTCTTAGTCCTATCGCAAACATCCGAAAGTAAGATTTTGAAATTATGGTCGACTTATTGGTGTAGATTTCTCTCAAATTCAGGTAATGTACTGCCTGGTGTATTCCAAATCTTTAGCTTCTACAATAATTTTCAGATCAGATCATTAATATTTTAATTGGGCAATTTAATTACAGTAAAGAAATAACGAGAGCCAAAGAGAAAAGCCTGCCTTATGACTTCAGTTACTACTTGTTCATTTGCAAGCTTCACAAAACCGAGAAGCCTTCCAAAAAGAAGAAGAACAAACAACCAACAGAGGAGACACTCTGGTCCAATCCTGAAGAGGAGATTATCGATCAAGTAAGTCAATTCATAGTTGAAGCGTTCAATTAATTCTAATTAAGAGTGACCCTGAATAGGTAAAGTATCCACATTAAAAAAAAAATCGAAAATGCGTTATTAAAAAAATTGTTTTACATTTTCTTTTAGCACTACTAAATAATAGGGGTATTAATGGTCGAGGATATACGACGTCGAATGGTCGAATTCGATTTACGACGATTCGAATTTACCACGGGATGGAGGCGTCGTAAATCGAATATTCGACGTCGAATATCGGAATGCTGCAGCGATCCTAGCGGTAGCCGTACGAAGTTCTCTCCGTTATCACTCGTGTCCTACCACTCGCTACCACAATTTCATGAATTCACAATTTCATCTATACATTTCGCTTTCTGGCTTTTTCTCGGCATGATTATAAATTACGATACGTACAAACAAGCAAACTGACAATATTGACTAACGACTATTGATAACAGGTTAGGTGATAACACTGATATCCTCATATGGCCTTCGCCAGATGTCGCAAGGAGCGCTACACGCACTTCGGTTTTCGACCATTCGTCAGGGAAAAATGTAGGAGCCTCATGATCCCTCGAGTTTCGAAAAGCGAACATCAGATTCGATATTCGACGATTCGACGATCGAATCAGACCATGAATACCCATACTATTTCTCTGCATAAGCTCCATTCCAATCGATGCAGTTCTGGACCACTTCTGCACTTCTCTTTCCACCAGTTTTGATATTACCTGTGTCAGAAAATTCTCCCGTCTGCTCTCCAAATCAGCGTTGCACTTCCTCCTTGACCTCCTCACCATTGTCAGAACGTTGGCCACTCAGGTGCTCTTTTAGGTGCGTGAAAAGGTGGTCATCTCTCGGTGCCAAATCCTGGTGACAACGTCAACTTTGACGACCATTTTGTCTGTGACGGCTGTAATCGGTCGTCCACTTTGTTCTTCATCATGAATGTTGGTCCGACCGCCCTGAAACTCACGAACCCATTTACGCACATTCTTAACGTCCATACGTCCCTCTCCATAAACCTGTGTAAGCTGCCTATGAATTTAAATCGGCGGAATTTTTTGGGCAGTGAGAAAACGAATAACTTCGCAAATACCGCACTTGGTGGGAATAGGAATTGGCAAATCCGTTTCAAACGGCTGTTTCCCGAAGACTACTAGGGCTAGGAACCCCCGAATGCGCTTGTTTCGAAGAGAGTAACCTCAGGTAAACGGCAAGCGTGCCAACCTCCTTCTTACGAACTTCCCTTCAACCACTATCGCGTTGGTGACCTTACTTATTGAGTGACCCTCGTGTTATCGGCCCATAAAATATCGTTACTGGCGGAATATCGATAGTTACATGATATTTTCTATATTAACGGTTTTTTTTTTTTTTTTACATGTTTTGTATTTCTTGATACTAAACCATCTATTTTATCAATCATACGCTGTTTGTGGTTACTTCGCACAGAAGAGCTTCCTTCTGGTGTTTTCCATTCTACTTTAACATTTACTCAACTAATTAACTTTTTTTCTTCATATCATGTTCTGGAGAAGTTTTGCGTTCATTCTACTGTCGAAATTACTAGTTCCGATAATATTGACCGTTGTTTTTTCAATGGCTCGGTTTTTGTTAGGATAACCAGCAGTTCGTTTATTTTTAATTTCGCTCGCAATTTCTATTCTGTTGCGATATTTGCTGCTTTTTCACCCTAGATTTTTTACCTAGGTTTACCTAATAGCTAGTCTAAAAACTAAATGAGGCTGATGATCTGTGATTTAATGAGCATTTTTGATGAAACTTTTTTTTTTTTTTTCATTTTTACCGCTAGTTTCCCTTTTCCATACTTGGGAACGAATTTCATATTTTTTGATAGTACTATCAATTGGTTTTCAATGCAAAGATAGCAGCCCTACTGCAATCTAACAAATCATTGATATTATTTAATAATTAAAGAATATGAAAACATGTCTTTGATTCAATCATGTAATTTAATTTGATATTTTTATTTTCATATCCGAAGCTTTGTTTTCACTTTTGGGATCTTAAAAATTGTTGTCCACCAAACTTGAAATTTCAACTCTCCTCACTGAACAAATTTGGTTCGTTGTCTGTCTGTCAGTCCCTTGTTACAGCTATGTCTTCCAGAGTTCAAAGTTTAAATTTTCTTAGACTCGAGGAAGTTATGTGCCTTTTTTACTCGGCAGAGTATTGCCTCTTTTGCTTGTATTGGGGTTAATGAAAATTAGGTCTGTTCGTCGTTGAAATATTGACATAATTTGGAGAACCAATTAAAAATCAGGGATTTGAGAAAAGCGGAGCTTGTCAGGTAGAGGTGTTGCACTGCCTCCTTTACCTCTTCCTCCAAGTTTGTGTGCCATCACTTATTGAATAATGCAAGTGAGTGCTAGTCTGTAGAATGTAAGAGCTGAGATGTTTATCACTGAGATCACCATCATAATATCTTACCAGTTCTATGCACTCACTCGTGCTGCAAGGGGCGTATCATGACGTAGAAGGAGAACCCTCGCTTTAAAACATTCGATATCTTTTTTCACATTTCCTTCCTTATATTGCACCTTCTTCTCCAACACTATACGTTCTTCCTACCGTTCTTGAAGTAAAATGTATTGTGAAAATCATTTCGCTTATCGACTCACTGGAATAGGTTCCCTATTTGTTCTTCTTCCTTTCCTCAATCGACAAAAGCATATCATTAGAATTATTACAATA
Source organism: Lygus lineolaris (assembly GCA_030264115.1). Lineage (NCBI taxonomy): Eukaryota > Metazoa > Arthropoda > Insecta > Hemiptera > Miridae > Lygus > Lygus lineolaris. The sequence goes on from JAEMON010000005.1 coordinate 14,310,266, forward strand.
AATTTGTTCCAGTGTACCGACCTGAAATTCGAATTCCCCATTGAAAGTGACTCTGGTCTTGGAGGCAGTTGGATGGAAGAAGACAAAACAATGGCCCCTTTCAGACGCGTCCTTTTCCTCCCAGCTGACAGCCTAACCACCGTCATCGACCGTATCAAGGAGGCAGTGGCTTGAACTTCCCATTCAAGTATGGTTATTTATATCCTGAGTTTTCTTTGTGTGTGGGCTTCAAAGCCTTTTCCTGGGATCAAACGTTGTGCCATGTTGTCTTCCATATTGGCATCCGAAAAGGGCAGTCCAGTGAATCAGAGGCCCTGTTGATTTTCTTTTTGAAGAGCCTCATATTACCAAAATTGAGCTACCTATTTGTTGCATGAGCTTGAATTAGAAGTCCAAAACTAAGAAATTTTAATCTGTCAGAATCATGCAACGATACCTGCTACGATTAGATCTTGAGGGAAACTCCAGTGTTGATTCGATGATTCTATCATCGATTGTATTGGTAAATATATTGACGATTCCTATTTACTTTTTCTTGCGTGATGTGATCTGGAAAGTATTCCTACTTATGTCATATTTATCTACTCCTGCTTACATTTTTATTAATAGAATTTGAAGGTGTATATATATTTTTTTCCTTTAGTAAATACGCTAGTGCTTACAATATAAATCACATATATTATTATCACTACCATATTAGGATCACTTATTATATGACTTAATAAAATGTGATTTCGAATAAAAGTTTACACTTTGCACAAAATGTTAACTACTTCCGCCTTCCACGTCCCAAATTTTGAGTTGAGCTATTTTGAAATCAAATTCTCGATAAATTATCCAGGGGGAGGTCAGTAAATTAATAAGCTGAGTGTAGATGAAATAATCTTTTTATTAACTTACAAATGAAACGTTTCGTACTTACTATAGAACATACTGAAAAATAGGTAAATAGGTAGTGAATGGTAACAGTAACAATTTACGTTGAAAATTAGATTAAGATCCAACCAACATAGTGCGCTTACCTACTCGTCCAAATCATTGCGTTCATTTTTAAATTCTTTTATTGAATGAAATGAGTGAACTATTTTACACTCCATTGCGGTTTATGCAATTTTGAATCTCTACAATATTCCCCTCCACCGAAATTTGAGGTTTTAATGATAGGTACTTTGAGCATAATAATCATGGAATTGCGGCGGTTTTAATGCTGAAAGTGCTCGTATCATTTTCATTCTACATTATTTTATCATCTTCGTCTGCTGGGAATATCACTTCCGGTGGATACATTCAACAATTCGACGATGAACTATCGTAAAATTACGGTTTTTTTTATTTTTTTTAATTTTTACAATACCCTACCTTACTTCAGGTAGCTCAGTGATAGAAATGAAATAGGTAAATAAAAAGCTAGCGAACTACGATTACAATAGTAGAAGTTTATTTTTTAGAAATTAGTTATTTTCCTGCAAGGTAGGATAGGAAACGTCCTATGAGTTTCCGATATGAAACTTAACTCTGCCATGAGGATCTAAAGTGAAATAAGAAGTATTATGGTCCCTCATCGAACCAACTCCAAAAAAGCCAGATGGAGTGCTGAGGCAAATTTGAACAATTTTGCTGGCTGTTCGCAACTTTTTTTTACAATTTTTTTAAATTATATTAGCCTACCTGCCTACCTATAATTATTTCGGTATGATTTCGGAGTTCAAACTTAAACTATAAATCGTTCAGTTGCCTCTAATAATGTATTACTTCACGATTCAAGCAAGGACAAAATGGAACCGGACTTCCTAGAAGAGATAGTAGTGCTGAGAACTAAGTGAGTATGGCTAACTGGAATGAAGGTAAAATGCCATGAGGTGGCAACATTGTTTGGCCTAATGACTGCCTGGTTGGGAGGTTTGGTTCATCGAGATTTGAAGAGGGCGGAGGGAGCACTAAAAGCAGGGTGGACGTGGGGGAGAGCTAGCCTATAGGAAAACGGTAGCGCCCTGGGCTCCTACCAGGTGTTTGACAACACTTTGTGTCTGGGATATGAAAGGAAGAAGTTGAGGACGATGTCAAAGTTCAACAGTACCGGTGTCTTGTGTTGAGAAAAGGAAGTTCACCGTGGATACTAAAGTGTCTTTAGAGTGTCCAACAAAACATAGAGAAGAGATTGCAAGCTGAACAATGTGTACCATGTGTGTACTGAATGCAGCTGACAGGATAGCTGAGTAGTTTGCGGCGTGGATTTTATGAAGATTCCTCTTGTAGTTCTGAGCGTTGAGGTTCAAATCCAGGCTCTTATCCCAATTAGTTCAATCACTCAACACTCTTGGTGCAGGTTGATCAAACAGGAGCCCCCCCCCCCCCCCCCCCCCCCCCCCCCCCCCTCACCCTACCTTTCATCTCTGTTGATTAATGTTACTCGATACTTTATGTGAACAGATGAGTGAAACATCACCTTAATACGAAGAATTTGGATTAGGGGATAAATGAGGTATAACATGGAGGGGAAGAAGGGACTGAAGTCTTCACCTCTTGGGTTTATGAATCTGGATAGTCAATGGGATTGCGATGTGCACCAGTACCACCTCGACCTATGAGAATTGATTTGTACTATTGATGGCTTTGCCTTATCACTTTAATATTGGAGGTTACCCCCTTCTGCCTCGATTTTAGTCTTTGCCTCTCCGGGATTACTTGCTTCCAAAACTCCCAATGTCTGATGGTGGTATGCCCACTCTATTTTTTACATTTGCTCACCAGAGTGCATAGGTAGGTACCCCTCTTGAATAGATGTCAAATCCAGCGTGAGCTCTTTGCTTTTAAATGATGTGGTAAACTGCAGGACCTGCGGTGCAGGTATCCTTTGATCATAGGATCCTTTCGACTTTGGGCTAACCATAATAGGAGGCTTCTAAGCGAATTTCAAGGCGTGTCTCCTCCATCACCCCTCACCATCTGTGCTCTTATCTCGATGGTAAGGTGCCATCTAATAGTGTGTCCAGTCAAACGTGGTTGCAGTGGTAACGCACGCGGCAACGTGGTCATGGTTAGTTTCCCAGCACTACTATAACTATTGGTATTATTTTGGTTAAAATCCATTTGTATTCGAATGAAAATACTAAGTTGGTAAGATTGGTTGTGTTTTGCAAATGGGGGAAAAAATCGATTCCTAGATTGAAAAATATGCTGGGAATCAGTTCTAGAAGCTTACTAGAAGTGTTGGTTCTTGAGCCATTATGTGCCGTAAGTTGGTTATTCAATTAGGTTAGGATTAAACCCGTTTTTCTGAGGTTTCGCCCAGCCGTAGCCTTGGGTTTTAGGCGGAAGTTGAGCTGCTGTAGAATTCATAAGTACGGCGGCTCTTGGTAACATTGCGCTTATGTTTAGTTTCATTAGTGGGGGGTAGTGTTAGGCTGTTGGATCAGAACAAACTGTGAAAAATCCCACTTGAAGCCACTCTATGAGGGTGTCACCTGAGATGAAAGGATGTGACATTCGAGTTAATGTTATACTTTTGAGGGATAAACGTCAATTAAAAATTTAGGCAAACACAGTAATTAGTGAATAAAAAAGTACATCTCTTTATACCTACTTGACTGCTGCACAATCATATTCATTGGTTTTCATATAGGTACCAGTGTTTGTTCAAAATTAATTTTCCTTAACTTCCCTCTAAACCAAATGGCTTAGTTTTCTTCGAAAATTCACTGAAATTATGCCACACTCTTTCGCCCAAGATGCCTCTTACAATCGAGCCTCTGTGATTGATTCTGACCAATTTCTTGTAATTTAGATGCAGCTATAATCTTAAAATTGTCAAAATTACTTTAATCAGCACTTCAGGTTATTTAGTAATTAAACCTAACTTAAGTAATAATTGTATCAGTTTTCTATTAGACAGGATTCCCATTTTTTCTGACACAAAAAAAACCCCGCCGTTACAAGGAATCCGAGTTCCTATTGTTTGAAAAGATTTGTGCTTTTTTCTTATAAATGTAAAATACATAGGTACATTATTATAAATCCAAGTTCGAAGAAATAGTGCTAAATCAGATTCGGAACTTGGTGAAATCGAAGACCTGATTGAGCGTAAAATAAACGAGTACATTTCACACCAATTATATACACGTACTTTGACATATTATGTGTTCTCGTTGGCAGTTTTCCATCGATATTTTATTTATGTTGTGATTAAACACACTAGAATGAGGATGCAAGGTATTCTAGTGTCTTTAGTCGTTTGTTGCTACTTTCATTTCTTATTGCTACCTATCCACAATTTCGTCCTGAGATCAAACGGTTGAAATCCAGCAAACAAAACTTCATTTCGGTTAGGCGAGGCAAATGGACTATCACTCAGTTAGGAGTATAGGAGGCACCTTCCTGCGTTTTGCCTTCTTTTATCATCCAAGCCAGGGAGGGGGATGTTCTGTGAGCTAAACAACTGTTGGTAACAACGGTTGAGTGTTTAACTTGGTATTCTACATGAATAACTTCAGTCCTTGGGCTCCCGCAAGGTGTTCCGTAACAACGGTTGAGTGTTTAACTTGGTATTCTACGTATAACTTCAGCCCTTGGGCTCCCACAAGGTGTTCTGTAACAACGGTTGAGTGTTTAACTTGGTATTCTACATATAACTTCGGCCTTTGGCAAAAGCCCTGCGTTTCGCCTGCAAGGTGTTCTGTAAGAAAGCAACATCGACAAAAGCTCTCCACAGTTGACAACCTTGTGACCACTCTGGTGGTGGTGAGAAGATTTGTCGAGATGAAGTTAGGTGACTGATTCAAGTGTTCTTGGATTATTATCAATTACTGGTGATAATTTAATTTTAGTTTGTATTGAGTTATTATTTTGATACATCAAAAATGGTAATTTTTAGTGATTTAAACCATAAATTATCGTGTTTCCTTCCTTTCCTCTTGACATTTACAATCGATACATCAAGTACCAAGAGCTATTGTCTGTTATCCTTTGAACCAAGTTTCTCACAACTGTTGTTACAACAGTAGTTTTGACTTTCCAACAGTAGTTTTCAAGAGTTGTGACAACTCCAAAGTTACATAATCCCTCCCAGTATGTAGTCGAAGTTTGAATTCAATCAACCTGAACATTGAATTACCAGTTTCCATACCGCACCTTTCTTGTTGCGAACAGTGGTGAAAAACGTCTGAACTAGCTGGACATTGGGTCAATGGATCGCTGATTGGTCCAGTGACTGATTAAGTAGCATTCAAATTTTGGCCCATATATCTGGAGAAATATAATTTGTCATGAAAAAACCCCATAATTTTGCCTAACTTTAGGTAGGTATTCATAGGTTGTTGAATTCTTTACACATGGTGGCCGGTTCCATTTTCAAGTGAAACATCTTCTGAGGACTCGCCTAAAGCTATATTTCCCCAGGTAATCGTTAGGTACCATACCATCCAGTATGTTTCCATCACACCATGAACATCTTCCTCCATGCCACTGCTCGTAAGTTTACTGATTCACCCGACGCTGCTGTTCCCTCATGGGGGCCCTTGCCATTAACCAACTGGTAGTAGCACAGTTTCACTCCCTTGTAAGTGATAATACTGATAATCAAGCTTGAACCCAGCTGATAAGGTAGCCTCAACGGAATTATGGATCATAATGTACAGGGTGGTTCTTAATGTATGGATCACCCATCCCATTTTCGTCACAAAAAGGGTAAACATTTTTATCAAACGGTACCCCCATAATTTTTGACAAGGAATTCAAATATTACATTGTTGCAAAAATGCGCGAAACGCGCACCAACTTTGTTTTTTTTTTTTTCAAATGGCAACCCCCCTTTCTTATTGCAGATTCATATTCTACGCAAAAATTTATGAACATTTGACACCTCAATCGATTTTTTTTACTGCGCGCAACCCTACCAGCAAGCGCTCAAAATCGCTCAACCTTGAAATTGAGCAAAATCTGATTTTTAGAACCCAGAGTGTGACAAATGGAATTTCATTAGGTTTCGACGCTGAATCACGTGGTTACATCAGTTTTTTTAATTTGACTCGATTAAACCGAGATTACAGCCTAAAACATGGTCTTTGGTAATTGGGTGATTTTTCCTTAAAAAACTATAACGTATAATTTCATCTCACTCCCAACTTGAAAAAAAAATTAAAACGAAAAAATACACGGGTAATGCTCATTAACTGAGCAAAACTGACTGAAATTTTCATGAAAACACATTTTTCTCTGCTCTCTGGACCAAAATGTGTATGGTACCTACAATCAGTCTCTGTAGAATGCGACATTCTTCATTGAGCAGTCAAAGACCAATCAGCGTCCTCGTTGATATACATTTTTGGACTTATAGCCTGCTAGATTGGCCGTTTTTCAACTGTGTGGTGCATCAGGGGTTTCTTACATCCTGGCCGAATCTCTGACCGGTTAGTTGACTCCGTTGTGAAAGCCGTTCAATTTCGTTCAAAAAACACATAACAAAAAGTCCCTTCCCGTCTAACAATAGATCGATAGTGATTTTTGTTGTTGTTGTTGAGCTGTTTCAAAAGTTGTTGTCCTCGAGAGCTGCGAGGAGCGGGCTGCTCTCCCCAGACGGGAAGGCCGTCGCCGGAGTGAGACGGGAAGATGGCGTCGTAGGGGCGCTCCGGCTCAGCCACCCTCTCCCGCGGTATTTGTTCCGCGAACTGCTGCTACTCGAACTCTGTAATACATTTTTAGATTTTAGAGAATTTCTGAAAAAATTACGCAAATTGCAACGAGTAGGTATCAGAACATTTGAAAATTGTCTTCATGGGAATCTATTTCAGAGTACCTACCTATTTGGGATAAAATCCTGATCTTTAAAATTCTTCATCAAACAGTGGACAGTGCAAAATCCGGCAGTGGATCCGGCAAAATCTAAGCTGCGCTCCACATTTATAGGAAATTTCCGAATATACCCCATGGGCCTATAACTAAAATAGCGAATTGACAGCGTGAATGCTAAAAGGACAGGGCTTCAGGCTTTCATTAAACACAATTGAATACAACTGAGAAATATTATTTTATTATTAACAAAGACAAAGCGAGAACAACTAATCGAGTACGGACGAATCACGGAATGAAACTGGCTACTAATTAGCATCCACTTGTGTAGTATCCATCATAAATGTTATCATTCTTATCACTCCCCCTCAATGAGATGACTTCCTTAGCATCGAATTGAAAAACTGATTATCATCGCAAACAACTAACATATCCACAGAAATATAAGAAGGAATAACAATCTAGTGAGATCAACACGTACAGGGAGGTAAAACATGAAACGAGCTATCCATGCACAAAATATCAAAACAATCTAATTAAGAAAAAACCTCCTAAACTTTTCTAATTTCTCTGCTCCTAATGACTTAGTAAAAATATCAGCTACATTGTCATTTGAACTAATATATTCAATATTTATTACCTTGCTCAGACAGAGATATTTTATAAAGTGATGTCTTATTTCTATATGCTTTCCCCTCTTACTATTTGTGAAGGTACACATCATCGAGATCGCACTAACGTTATCAACTTTCAACGAGACACCATCACTTATATCACCTCCGAGATCAGATAAAACACCACATAGATTGACTAGTTCTTGGGCAGCTGAACCAGCAGCAATATATTCTGCCTCCATCGTCGACAAGGCCACACAATTTTGTTTCTTCGAATGCCAGGCGATGGGATTTCCAGCATGAAAACATATGAAGCCACTGACACTCTTCCTTGTCAATCTGTCCCCTCCCCAATCTGAGTCACTCATGCCCTCCAAGGGTTTAGATCCTTTATTGTAGGGAAGTCCAAGATTCCTTTTCCAGAAAGGTAACGAAGGATCTGCTTTCCAGCTGTCCAAGCATCGTGAGTTGGTTTATCCAAGTACCGGCTCAAGTACGATACAGAATAGGAAATATCAGGTCTGGTTGTTACCGCCAGGTACATGAGGCTACACACCAACTTTCGATAAGGTAAGTCAGTATCGATCTGAACATCACTCAAGTTGAAGTTCATTTCCGTCGGAGTTTTGATACTTCGACAATTTTCCATACCAAAATCCTTTTGGAGTCGGTCAATCATTTTCGATTGAGATAGATGTAGTCCATTTTTCGTATGTGTTATTTGCATGCCAAGAAACGATGACGGAGTGCCCAAATCCTTGACAAGAAATTTCTCATGAAGGGAATCAACTAGTTCTTGAACTTGATCAAGAGAGAGAAATCAAGAGAAATTCAAAATCATCCTGAGGTACCTGGAACCCTCTGGCAACCAACCTCGCCTTTTTATAACCATCCTCTTTGATTCTAAAAACCCAACGAGTGTCAATAGCAGTCTTGTTCTTGGGTAAAATAGCCTGAGACCAGGTTCCTAGCTTCTCATGTGATTTTAGTTCAAGGTCAATGGCTGCTCTCCATTCCTTTGACTTTACGGCTTCTTCAAAGGTGGCAGGTTCACTGTCGGACATACTCAAGAAACAAAAAGCACTGTAGAGATCGTAATCCTTCAATCTGGTAGGAGGTTTGATCGAGCGTCCTTTAGCTGTGGTGTAGGTGGTCGAGCTAGTTGAAGTGGATGTGGTGGACGTTGTAGTAGTAGAAGGTTTTATTTGTTCAACCACTTTTTTATTCTTCTTTTCAGAATTTATATCTTCTTTCCTATCATTCTCTTCTTCTTCATTCTGGCGACGCTCTTCATCCTTGTCCACTGTTTCATCTTCAATTTCAGTTTGCTGAGGACCATTTTTCCAACCTCCATTATTTGTGTGTGAATTTTTAAATGGAATTGTAGATTCATCAAAAGTGACATCTCGTGCACGAATCACCCTTTTTTTCTTCAGGTAAGTAGATCCTGTAACCTCCTCCACAATAACCCACCAGAACACCACGAGTGGCCCTAGGATTCAATTTATTTCCCCTGGGTAGATTCAATTCCCATACTTGACAACCGAACACTCGAAGCTTTTTCAGATCTCTTTTTCCAGTCCTCAGATCCACAGGGGTGCATCCATGAGCCAATGCTGCAGTAGGAGAACGATTCAACTCATATGCTGAGCACCTGATAGCGTCCCCCCAGAGCTCCTTCGGTATTCCAGAATCAGCAATCTTTGCGCGCACTCTTTCCAACAACGTCCTATTCATCCGCTCCGACTTTCCATTCATTTGTGGAGTATGACTGATGGTATATTGTATAATGATTCCATTTTTCCTTGTAAAATCAGTCAACAGTTTCGAAGTGAATTCACCTCCATTATCTAGGCGTAGGCGTTTCAGCATAGTTCCATATTGAGTCTTCATTTCTCTTATGTAGTTAATGCGATTCTCTGCAGCCTCTCCTTTTGTTTTCAAAAGTTTCACCACAAAAAAATGGGAAAAGTCGTCCAATATCATCTGAAACAAGCGGTGCCCCTCCAGAGTTGCTGGAACCAGGGGTCCACACACGTCACTGTGAATACGTCACCGACTTTTGACGACTTTCTATCATTAGTGGAAAATGGAACGCGAGTTGCTTTTCCTTCTATACAAGGGGGAAACACACTGGTTGGGCAAGGCAGACCAAGCTGCGCAAGACCATCTGTACCCAAATGCCCCATTCTTCTGTGCCACAAATCGCCTGATTCACTAGCAACATAGCACTGATCGCTGGCGCCCTCTATACTATCAATATCCAAAACATAAACGCCATTTCTTCTAGGGCAGATCAATACAAAATTTCCAGTACTGACTACAGCTTCATTTTCGTGAAATATTACGCTGAGTCCTTTTGACGCTATTCTTGAAACTGAGAGCAAATTTTGTTTCAATTTTGTCACAACAATTGCCTCAATGGTCAAATTTTTACCTTGACCGGATTTTCAGCTCACCTTTCGTAGAGGACTTCAGTACTTTTCCATCTGCAATGTAGATGCTCATTTCACAATCCAATTTCGTCACATTAACCATATACTATGGCAAAAATTCCTCTCCAACGAAATTATTAGAGGCACCACTGTCAATTACTAGGGAGTATTTCAAGGCGTTTGCATGATTACATACATTTGCAGCAAATAAAAGGATTGCCTGCGTGCCTTCAACCACATTTGCTTGATGTGTTTGGTTAAAACCTCAGTCTCTAAAACCACGACGTGACCACCTAGAACCGCGTCCTCTCCTTGTGCCACTACGACCACGTCCGCCGAATCTCGGACACTGAGCTTTGAAGTGCGATGCATCGCCACAACCAAAACATTCAGGCTTGTTATCGGCCCCAAAACCAACTTCGTAGTTATCACCATCTCGATCGGTTTGCCGAGAATCAATTTTCATTTCATGATCAAGGAGACGAGACTTTACAAAATCAATTTTAACCTCAGATAGAGTCTCAATAGCTGTCACCACTGATTCATACTGTTGTGGGAGTGATAACAACAGGTAGCACACTTTAAAGTTTTATCCGAACTATCCATTTTTGAGCCCAAAGCTTCCAAGTCCCGCACTATAGAGTCAAATTTTACGGAATGGTCTTCCAATTTATCATGGGTACTTGATTTCAAACTAAACAGTTTTCTCCATAGAGTCAGTTTTGTAAAGGAACTGTTGCGGACGAATACATCCTGCAAGGCTTTTAGCTGCTCTTTGGCGGAGTTACAGTCCTTGATAATGTCTAGGTGTTTGTCAGAAACACCTTGAATAATAAGAGACTGTGCCTTGCAGTCCCGAAGCATGTAGCTTTCTAACTCTTTATACCCCTTACCTTTTGTCGGTGGTACAGCTTTATCGTCAGTTACGTCGGCGCATGATTCTCTTTTCAACAATGCTATTATGCGAAATTTCCAGTTGTTGAAGTTATTTCCTTGGAAAATTGGAACCGCGCCGATCGAAGCTGTGTTTGACGATGCCATGCTACAAACACGCTTTCTTAACGTAGGAGTATAGGGACAGGTTAAGAACTCGGATCACTGACTTTTTCTTTCTAGTTGATAAACAAATTTGACTGAACACTTCCGCGGATTTCGCGATTCACTGGTGCCCATGACCTGCTAAAAGGACAGGGCTTCGGGCTTTCATTAAACACAATTGAATATTACTGAGAAATATTACTCCACTTGTGTAGTATCCATCATAAATGTTATCATTCTTATCAGTGAACATTTAAAAAAAAACTTGGGAAATTCACGTTTTTGACCATTGGAACCGCCCAAAATCATTTTTGTATGAAAGGAAAGTTGAAGACCTGGGATTTCTGCGTCGAATGAGACCAACGCCAGCTCACCAACTACGTAAGTTATCCATGATTTTTCAACCTTTTCCTTTTTCTCGACTTTTTTCTTGCTTATAACTGAAGTTAGTGAATATTTCAGCGAAATAGTTAGAATAGTTCCGGAGTTATCCCAATGACAACAAATTTCAAGTTTGAGCGTGCGCAGTAGCTATTGTGATGAAATGAAATTAAAAGGTAGCTGGTTGTCTTGAAGTTAGCCCCCAACTACCCTCCGAATTTGAGCGGAATCTGTCCATTAGGAACTAAGAAATCGTAGTTTCAGTAAATCCACGTTTGCGCATGCGCACAGGCTGCTGGTTGTCCGGTGGCTATGAAATTATTAGAGGACCGTCTAGAAGCTATCCCGTACAATCCCTGGAAATTTCACCGACATTGGTGGAGTTGTTCTGGATGTATGGCTATGACGATACATTACAAGTTTGCGCATCCGCAGTAGTTACTACTGTGATGAAATTCATAGATAATATTGTCTTGGAGTCAGCACCCAACTACCGCCCGAATTTGGGCGAAATCTGTCTATTAGAAACTGAAGAATTGTGGAATCAAGAAATTAGCAGTTGCGCATGCGCACAAGCTACAGGTGGTCCGGTGGCTATGCATTTCTTAGGGGACCGTCTAGGCTCTAACCCGTGAAATCTCTGAAAATGTCACCCAAATTGGTGGTATAGTTCTGGAGTTGTGGCTGTGACTGCGATCTCATGTTTGCCCAGTAGCTATTACTGATCTTATCGTGACGAAATTCGTAGGGTATCGTCTTGGAGTCAGCCTCCAACTACCTACTAGGCGGCAACTACACATCACACCACATCTCACGCTGCCATTTCCCCTTCCTTTAACCCTAGAACGGTACACTACGTAAGTTTTACGTGT